>PVKH010034475.1:0-11859 GCA_004027955.1 Chaetophractus vellerosus
AAGCAGGATTGGTGTTAACTCTTTCTGGCATGTTTTGTAGAATTCACCTGTGAAGCCATTTGGTCCTGATCTCTTCTTAGTTGGGATGCTTTTGATGACTAATTCTATCTGGTTATTTGTGATTGGTCTGTTGAGTTCATCAATTTCTTCTTTTAACAGTGTTGGCTGCTTGTGTGTATGTAGAAATTTGCCCATTTCCTCTAAATTATCCATCTTGTTGACATTAAATTTTGCAAATTATCCTCCTCTCTTTTTTCTTTGTTATTCTAGCTAAGAGATTGTCAATTGTATTAATCTTCTCAAGGAACCAGCTTTCAGTGTTTTTTTTTTTTTTGTTTAAATTTGTTCTAGTGCTTTCTTATTTTCAATTTCATTTAGTCCTGCTCTAATCTTTATTTCTTTCTACTTCTTTTGGGGTTAGTTGTATTTCATTTCTAATACCTCCAGTTGTGCAGTTAGGTTCTTGATTTTAGTTCCTTCTTCTTTTTAAATATAGGTATTTATGGCTATGAATTTCCCTCTCAGTACATCCTTTGCAGCATCCATAGATTTTGATAAGATGTGCTGTCCTTTTCAATTTTTTCAAGGTGGTTACTGAAATTTTTTGAGATTTTCTCCTTGATCCACTGTTTGAGTGTGTTTAACTTCCATATCTTTGTGCCTAATCTGTTTCTCTGCCTCTTATTCATTTCCAGCTTTATTCCATTATGTTCAGAGAAATTACTTTCTATAATTTTGATCTTTCTGAATTCACTGAGAGTCCTTTTGTGGCTAAGCATGTAATCTATCCTGGAGCATGATCTATGTGCACTCAAGAAGAATGTATATCCTACTGTATTTGGGTGTAATGAGCTGTATATGTCTATTAGGTCCAGGTCCTCTAATGTATTATTCAAAGTCTTTGTTTCTTTATTGAATATCTGTCAAGATGTTCTGTCCCCTATAATATTTGTAGGGGCATCTATTTCTCCACTTAGTTTTTCCAGTGCTTGTCTCATGTATTTTAAGGTGTGCTGGTTTGGTGCATAAATGTTTACAATTGTTCTTTCTTCTTGATAGTTATCCCTTTTATTAATAAACAGTGTCCTTCTTTGTCTTTTACAATAGTTTTTCATTTAAAGTCTATTTTGCCTGATATTAGTATAGCTACTTCTGGCCTTTTTTCTTTATTGTTTGCCTGTAAAATTGTTTTCCAACCCATTCACTTTCAGCCTCCTGGCATCCCTGGGTATAAGGTGAGTTTCTTGTACACAACATATAGATGGGTCATATTTCCTTATCCATTCTGCAATTCTGTATCTTTTGACTGGTGATTTAAATCCATTAGCATTCAGTGTTATTACTGTCAAGGAATTACATTAGCTATATTTTCCTTTGGTTTATGTGTGCTATATGTTGTTCAAATGACTGTTTTTTATCTTTTTAGTTGTTCTTACACTGTCCTCCAACTTTCCTCCTCTCTTGCTCTTTATTCCTTTTGACCTGTAGATCTCCCTTTAGTACTTCTTGAAGTGTAGATTTCTTATTGGCATGTTCTCTTAATTTCTGTTTATCTGTGAATATTTTGAACTCTCCCTCATTTTTAAATGACAGCTTTGCAGAAGAGAGAATTCTTGGCTGGAAGTTTTTTGTTTTTTTTTCTTTTAGTACCTTAACTATATCATATCATTGCCTTCTTGCCTCCATGGTTTCAGATGAGAAATCAGCACTAGATTGTATCAAGCTTCCTTTGAATGCAATGGTTCTCTTTCCCTTACTGCTTTCAATATTCTCTCTTTGTCTTGAGCATTGGACAATTTAACAAGTATATGTCTTGGGGTAGGCCTGTTAGGTTTTATAATGTTTGGGGTGTACTGCACTTCCTGGACATGCACGTCCCTCTCCCTCAATAGGGTTGGGAAGTTTTCAGCCATTATTTCCTCTAATATTTTTCTGTCCCCTTTCCCTTATCTTCTCTCTCTAGGATGCCTATAAAGCATATGTTTGTGCATTTTGTGTTGTCATTCAATTCCCTAAGTTCCTGCTGGATTTTTTTCTATCTTTCTACTTTTTATCTTTCAGCTCTACTGTCTTCCACATCACTGATTCTTCCTCTGCCTGTTCAAATCTGCTGTTATGTGCTTCCAGTGTATTTTTTA
The DNA here is from genome assembly GCA_004027955.1 of Chaetophractus vellerosus. NCBI lineage: Eukaryota > Metazoa > Chordata > Mammalia > Cingulata > Chlamyphoridae > Chaetophractus > Chaetophractus vellerosus. Next base: position 2,139 of record PVKH010034475.1, read on the forward strand.
TTTCTTTGTTTTGCCATTCATCATCATCATTTCTGTTATCTTTTTATGTATGCTTACAATTTCTACAGTATTTTTCTCCAAGTGTCTTCTTAACATCCTTACTTTCTTCCTTCACTTCATTAACTTGATTCATGATATTTATTTGGACATCTCTGATTAGTTGTTCTATGTTCTACTTCTCCACCTGTTTTTTTTTTTTTTTAGTTTGTTCATTAGACTGGCCCATGTCTTCCTTTTTCTTAGTATGGATTGTAATTTTTTGTTTGCATCTAGGCATCTGTTTATGTTGATAAGTTTATTCAGTTGATTAGCTTCTCTTTCTACTCTCAGGTTTTCTTTTGTTGTTGTTTTAGTGTGTGTGGTAAGACTTCACATTGACACTTTTTTTCTTTTTATTCTATTTCCTTGTTTTCTATGTTCCCATGAAAGAAAAAAAGTAGGACCAGAGAACAAGAAAGAGATAGGAAGAGAAAAAGAATAATGGTAATAATAATAGTAAAATGTAGGAGAGGAACCATACAAGGCTCAGAAAATTGAAAAATTTACATGAGAAAGAAGCACAGAGGAATAAGATTAGAAAAGTGGAATGCAAACATTGAAATAAGAAACAGAATAAAGAAAAATATACTGAATTAATTAAAAGGGTGAAATGATGAGAAGAGGGGAAAAGAAAAAAGAGAGAAAGAACAAAATAAAAGAGAGAAAGTAAACAGAGAATAAAAGAGAGAGAGCAATAAAAACAAGAAAATTTAGACACCAAATAAAAGAAGTGGAATGAAACAACAACAGAAAACAGAGGATATAAAGATGAAGGAGAGGAAAAAATAGTGTAGGTAGAGTAAATCAGTGAACAAAAGAAAAAAAAAAAAGAAAGACAAACAAGCAGAAACAAAGGAAGTGGAAACCCAACAAACAAGGAACAAGACAGCAGTGACTCATTTCAAAAAATTTTGCCCAATTGTATGTATATATATAGTATATATGCAAATTCAACACAATTTAATCATAATTACTATAATGATGGAGGTGTGTTGTTATACAGGTTGAAACTTGGCAAAGATATTTTTTAAATATTGTTTTAAATAATGAATTTTGAAAATGTATAAAAATGCAATTAAATTTCACCAAACATACAACAAAATATATTTAAATTGATTAAAAGTATGTTAGATGAACTTTTAAATAATAGGTCTTTTGTACAGTATATGGTACAGAAATAGGCACATTTGGAGATAATTCAGATTTGATGAAGGTTATATTGAATTCAAGTAAGGAGGAAAATATGGAATATGAATTAAAATAATGGACATATTGATACCTGATTCCATGTATAACTACACATAGGATATAATATAGATGGATTAAAGAGAACAAGTTCAAAACATGTACCAAGACTCAAGAAAACATACAAAAATTCATTTATAATCTTTGTATGGAAAGACATTTTTAAGAATTTTTTCTAACTCAAAATTTACAATAGAATGTAATTGACTTCATAAAGTATTAAGAATTAAATTTTGTGCCATTGACAGTGCTAAATGACAAGGATGGGTTTTTTGTTTCTTTATTTGTTTGTTTTTTATTTGTTGTTTTTTTTTTGTAGTCTAACTAATGAGATGATAGCCTGTATTAAATTTCCTTTACCACTCAATATTAATGCAAAATCTTCAAAAAATATATTCAGGTTTGCATAGATCAGGCAGTCATCAAGGCAATGCTATTATCCTTGTATTAGTTAGGGTTCTCTAGGGAAGCAGGACTGACAGGAAATATCAGTAAATATTATGAGATTTTAAAAAGAGGGGCCCGGCCATATAGCCCAGTGGATAGGGTGCCAGCATACCACATGGGAGGCCCCGGGTTCGGTTCCCGGGGACCTCTCCTAGCAGGCAGACCACCTTGAGAAGGGCAAGCCACCATGGGCGGGCCAGAGCCGCCGAGGGCAGGGCAAAAAGCTGCCACAGACAGGGCAAAGCCGCCACGGGCAGGGCAGGTCGCCCGCAAAAGGAGCGCAGCCAGGCACCCGTGAACTGAAGCAGAGCCACCGTGAATAGAAGCAGAAGCCGCCCACAAGCGGGGAAAGCCGCGCCTGCGCAGTGACCGGCCTTGGCGCATCGCCGCAATGGGGTGGGAGATATGTAATTAAAAAAATATATACATATAAATAAATAAATCTTTAAAAAAAAACAACTGTTTCATGTGACAGTGACAATGCACAAATCCAAATTCTGTAGGGCAGGCTGCCAGCCACGAACTCCAGTGTAAGTTCTTAATGAATTTTCCAGGAGAAACAGACTGGCTGAATTAGACATGGTAATTCTTTCTTCTGACTGCTGAAATCATCACCTCTCCTTTTAAATCCTTGAACTGATTGGCTGTGTCTCCTCTCATTGTTGAAGGCAATCTCCTGAGTTGATTGCAGATGTTGTCATTCATAAATTTAATCAAATTAATGACTTAAGTCCACAAAATGTCCTCAGGGTAACAATCAGGTCAGTGCTTGCTTGACCAAAGACCTGAACACCATCCCCTGGCCAAGTTGATGCATAATCCTAACCATCAGTTCACCTCCTTTCAAGTTGACAGCCATACACATTACCTTAAACCATAAGTAATCTGTAAATGAAAAACAATAGTCATTTTCCACCTAACAATACTCAAATGTCCTGTGTACAACCAGATACGCACTAAATCTTTCAAGACTATGGTACAAGTCCTTGAATAATATTCACTATTTAGCTTACAGCCTATAACTTAAATATTTTGATATGAGACTAATACAATGTATGTCATATAATAAGGGAATGATATATAGAAGAAAACAAAGATGTTTATTTTAGGTATACATACAAATATTCTCATAAAACAAGGAAAAATATTCGTAACAATGATAGTCATTCTTTCCATAACTGGTCACATGGTCATAACTTGTATTCTTCCATTACGCACTCCATGTTCCCTTTACCCTCAGCAAGCGCCTCATCTGATTGGGGTCCTTTGCCAGGTAGGGTGAACCAAACCTTCATTCCTAAAGTTTCTGGAACACTTATAGTCCAACCTAGGGTATCTCCTGTATTCAGGAAAACTCCTCTTTACCTCCATTGTGTAGTTGCAGTCCTATTTCTCTTTGTTATCAGATCAATCACTCCACCCAGTAAAATAATTCCCTTCCTTGCCTGTTGATTCAGATCCATGAGGAGACAAAGAGATCAGGTGGAAATTTTAACTTCCAGTTCAATGGAATCACTGTTGTGTCTCCTGGTGGAAGCACTCCCCTTTTTGGATTTAAGACCTATAGACCAGCAGAGCTGAAGGTTTCAGGGACAGGAAGCAAGAACTTTTCTAGTGTATCACTAAGGGTAATAGTGAGTAGTTCTACTCCCATTTCCACCCCTTGATTCCTGGACTCATGAATCCTGGCTCTGGGAGAAACAGCACCATAGAGTGAATACAGATTAGAGCATATGTAACCTCCTGGGGAACATTGCCTCAACCCTGTAAAGTACTGCCACTTAGTTGGTGCCACAAGTCAGGCTTCAAAAGACCATTCCACTGTTCTAGCAATACACCTGCTAGATGGGGAACAAAATAAGACCAGTGAATTCTATGAGCATGTGCCCATTTCTACACTTAATTTGCTGTGAAGTGGGTTCTTTCATCTGAAGCAATGCTGTGTGGAATACCATGATGCTGGATAAGGCATTCTGTAAGTCCACATATTTTTTGGCAGCAGTATTGCAAGAAGGGAAGGCAAACCCCTATCTCGAGTATGGCTCTTTTCCAGTTTGAACAAATTCCTGACCCCTCCATGATAGAAATGGTCCAACGTAATCAACCTGCCACCATGTAGTAGTCTGATCACCTTGGGAAAACAGTGCCATTTTGGAGACTGTGTGGGTTTCAGCAGCTGGCAGATTGGGCACTCAGGAGTGGCTGTAGCCAGGTTGGGCTTGGTGAGTGGAAGTCTATGTTGCATAACCTCCAGCCTTACTACAGTGGCCACTTTGTTCATGGGCTCACTGGGTAATGTCAGGAGTGACTAGGGAAAGAAGCCTACTGGTATCCATAGAATGGGTCATGTTATTCACTTCATTTTTTAAATTTTCTTCTGCTGATTTCACGCTCTGGTGAACATGCACATGGAACACAAATATCTTCATGCTTTTCTGCCCACTCAGAAAGGTCTATCCATATATCTGTTCCTCAGACCTCTATGTCACCAGTTTTCCAGTCATATTTCTTCCAAATCCCTGGTTTTTCAGTCAAACTATTGTTAATAGTCCTTGAATCAGTATACACATTTACCTCTGGCCATTTTTCATTCCTAACAAAATGAACCAGATGCACTGCTTATAGTTCTGCTTTTTGGAGTATTTTCTCTCATCACTATCCATCAGTGACATCCCAGAAAGAGATTCTAGTGCTGCAGCTACCCTCCTTTGAGTGGTAACTACATACCATGCAGAACAATATATAAACCAGGCCCAAGATTTCTCTTCCTCTGTCAACTAATTGTAAGGAATTCCCCAACAGGCCATTCCTGTTGGCTGGGAAAGAGAAGGTAATGTGGCAGGAGTAGGAGCCATGGGCATTTAGGCCACTTCCTCATGTAACTTTCTTGTGACTTCAGGAGGTGTTTGAGTTCTAGCTCATATATTTCATGATGGAGTACCGCTGTACATGCACAATATTAATGCTTGTTGAGTACTACAACACCCACTCATGAACAACAACTGAGATCTCATGGTAACTTAGTGGTCCATGGTTAAGTGTTCAGTCTCTACTAAAACCCAGTAGTAAGGCCAAAAGCCATTTCTCAAAATGATAGTAGTTATCTGCAGAGGATGGCAAGGCTTTGCTCCAAATTTGTAAGTGTCTGCATTGTGATTCTCCTTTGGGGACTGCCAAAGCTTCCAGACACCAACTATATGTGCCAATGACCCTTCCAGGATCATTGGATCTGCTGGATCATTTGTCCCAAGGGGCAGTGCAGCTTGGATAGCAGCTTGGAACTGTCAGAGTGCCTCTTCTTGTCCTGGTCCCACTCAAAACTAGCAGCTTTTCTGGTCACTCAGTAAATGAGATGGAGTAACACACCCAAATAAGGAATATATTGTCTCCAAAATCCAAAGAGGCCAACTAGGAATTGTGCTTCTTTTTTCCATCATACGAGGGACCAGATGCAACAGTTTATCATTCATCTTAGAAAGGACATCTCGACATGCCCAACACCAGGTTACACATAGAAATTTCACTGAGGTGGAATGCCCTGTCTTTTCATTGGATTTCTCTCCCATCCTCTGCATGCAAATGCCTTACCAATAAGTCTTGACTAGTTGCTACTTCTTGCTCTCTAGGTGCAAAAACCATGATATCATCAATATAATTAACCAATGTGATGTTTGTGGGAGGGAATGATGCTTAAGGTCACTGTGGAATAGTTTATGAAATAAGGTTGGAGAACTGATTACCCCTGATGTAGGCCAGGGCAGGTATATTTCTGGCCTTACCAACTGAAAGAAAACTGTTTCTGGTAGTCTTTACTAATAGCAATTGAGAAAAAAATTCACATGCCAGATCAATTGCTGCATACCAGGTACCAGGGAATGTGTTGATTTTTTCAAGCAATGATACCACATCCAGAACAACAGCTACAATTGGAGTCACCACCTGGTTAAGTTTATGATAGTACACTGTCATCCTCTAAGTTCCACCTGTTTTCCACACAGATCAAATAAGAGAGTAGAATGGGAATGGGTTGGGAATCACCACACCTGCATCCTTCAAGAACCTTGATGGTGGCAATGATCTCTGAAATCTACAGGAATGTAGTATTGCTTTTGATTACTGTTTTGCTAGGTAGCAGCAATTTTAGTGGCTTCCCCTTGACCTTTCAAACAAAAATAGCCCTCACTCCACAAATCAGGGAACCAATGTGGAGATTCTGCCTGTTGCTGAATATGGCTATTCCAATTATGCATTCCAGAACTGGGGAAGTAATTATAGAATAGGTCCAGAAACCTACCAGACCTACTGCAAGATGAACCTGATCTAAAATTCCATTGACCACATGACCTCCATAAGATCATAGTCTGACTGGTACTGGTGGAGTGCAGTGATGTCTTAGGTCTCTTGTAATCAATGTCTCTTCTGAGCCAGCATCTAATAATGTACAGTCATTTCTTTACCCCAATGCACAGTTACCCTGGTAAAAGACCTTAACTCTCTGTGGGGAAGACTGATTTCTGTGAAGTCTGTTGATTTCTAGTGGGACCTTGCCAGAAATCTGAGGCATAACTCAACCTGTACCTTTAGCATGTGCACTCATATGTCTGTCTCCTACTGAGTGTGTCCAAATTTCTTCATCTTTTAAGGACACTAGAAACCCACCCAATTCTAGTTTAGCCTCATCATAAACTACCATCTCCAAAGATTCTATTTCCAAAGAGAGTCACATTCATGGTAACAAGTGTTGGATGGGAATTAACCATATATTTTCCAGGAATATATTATATGTCACCACTTAGGGCAGAAATCTTGGAGTGGCATTTTTATAATTCTGAAAGAAAAAAAAAGTCAACTCAGAAATCTTTGCCCAGTGAAAATGACATTAAAAATGAAAGGAGAAGGAAGATATCTTTCAAGAAAACAAAAACTGATCCATGTGACAGCTGGGCCGGAACCACAGTGGAGTAGCAACTCCTACTCTACAGCTCACTTGACTCACCCAGGACAACTGGCAGGGAAATGATGATGGACAATGACCATCCCAGGGAATGGAGAGAGTCTGCAGCTGCAGGCAGGATAATCCCATCCATCTTCCCCATGGGATATAAGACCCCTCTCAGTTGGAGGTGGAGTGAACCTTACCATCCCAGATTCCTCAGGATGGGGGAAGAGCTATGGACTAGAGTGGACTTACTGGTATTCTACTATAGACATATTGTGATTCAAGCAATGGAAGAAATTACAACATTGAGGTGGAGCCAGTGGCCACTGGAGGCTCTGGGGGCAGGAAGAGGGAAAAGCAGTTGTAATACAGGGGCTTTTTTGGAACTTGGGAATTGTCCTGAGTGACATTGCAATGACAGATATAGGCCATTTCATATCATCATATAACAGGCAGAACTGTGTGAGAGAGTGTGTGGTCTACAATGAGAACTATGGTCCACACTTAATGGCAAAGCCCCAGGCTGTGTTTACCAATTGCAGTTAATGTGACACACTAATGAAGGATGTTTATGTGGGAGGTTGTGGGAGGTGTGAGAGGTGGAGCAGATGGGAATCCCTATGTTTTTTGTGTAACAGTTATGTAATCTAAGTATTTTTTTAAAAAAATTAAAATTAAAATAAAAAAAAGAAGAAATGAAAAAAGAAAACAAAACTGAAGGAATTGATTTCCAGATCTACTCTATGAAAATTTTTAAAGGAACTTCTTAAAACAGAACAAATAAGCTATCAGACTGGAACCTGGGTATCCACAAAGAAACAAAGAGTGATAGAAATGATATAAATGAAGATTAAATTAAAATCATTTTTCTTATTTTATTTGCCCTGATGTAAAACAGATGATCAAAGTCAGAATAATAGCAAGATATTCTGTGTTTATATCATCCATAAATGCAAAGAGTGCAAATGTTCACAAAGGACGAGAAGAAGAAATAAGAAACAGATATTTGAAAGATCCTTATAAATGAACCTGATTAAATGCCATAATATTATATGAAGATAGAAAATAAAATTTAAAGATGTATTTTGTGAACGCTGGTCATCCACTAAAATATTTTAGATAGAGTATATATAAATAAACTGGAACTAAAGGTATCTCATTTAACACAAGATAAGGCAGACTGGTAGGAAAAAATCAATAAAGAACAGATGGAAAAATTATAAGGACCTAATAATATGGAAGATTTTAATCCAATCCTACCAAAAGTCACATTAATTGTGAATGGCCTAAACATATCAGTTAAAAGACAGAAACTGTAGGATTGAGTGTGAACAATTCCCACTTATACTTTCTATAATAATTCTACTTTGAATGTAATGTTATACAAAAATTTTAAAAATAGAAAGGATTTACCTAGGGCACCCTAAACAAAAGGAAACTGGTGAAACTACATTATATATTTTTTAAAAGCATACTTTAGAACATGAAATATTATGAGAAAGATGGGCATTACATAATAATGACAAAGGACACTAAGAATACAAAACAATCCCAATGTGTAGTTACATAATGATGAAGCTTCAAAATATGTAAGGCAAAAATGGATGGAATTTTGAAGATAAATAGACAAATCCACAAATGTAGTTAGAGACCCAAATATCCATAATGCAATAATTAACAAAAAATCATTAAGGATATATAAAATCAGAACTATATCTAAAAGTACACCTAAAAAAATCTAAAGTCAAAAACATTTATTATCAGGAGAAAGTAGCAAAAGCAAAGTCTAACAGTAGAAGAAATGAAGGCACATGCAGGGGAAATTCCCTTAATGTCCCATTATAGTTCCTATCATCCTCAGATCTGGGGATCAGGGAAGCAATTCCCTCATTTCAATAAAACCCAATTTACGTTATTGCAACTATCACACCTATTATTTTTTGTCTCCCACTAACCATCATTTTTTTTATATGTCATCCCATTTTCACCCCAACACACATGCATTTTTGTGTTCCATTGTTTTTGGCAAAGATTATGAACAAGATTTTTTAATAATTCCCTCTGTGATTTGGGTGTCAGTACCTGAATCTCTAAATCCCTGGTTATCAAAATATCCTAATGATGGTGAGTGTAACCAGAGGCTTCCATCTATTTTATTTATCTTTCTACTTATGTTAGTTCTATAGTGTTAGTGTGACAGACATCTGTTACTGTAGAGTCTAAGAATCTATGCTCTACAAACAAAAGGTGTGTACTTTGACTTAAAGTCTGTTACATTGAATGGCTTTCTTCATTCTCCAGTCATCTGTACCCATCCAGTTGATACAGAGGTCCTCACTACCTCAGGATGAGTATTTAATGCTAATTGTAGAATTTATCATGAGTATATCAGGTTGCATATGCAATATTATATCATTTATATAAATCAAATAATGTGTTTTAAAAGGTCTTTAAGAATATATAACTGAAGTTAACAGTGTTAGCCTCTTGGCATTGGAAAGTGATTATTTTTGTATGATCTTTTGCTTCCAAATTTCAACAATAAGTATGTACTATTTAGGTAATCAGAAAAAATTAAATACTTGAAATAGTAAGAAAATAGTGCAATATGTTTTGTGAAGCAAATCCAGCTTGATAAATATTCTGTTTTTAAAAATCTCATGGGAACCAGCTGTGGCTCAATTGGTTGGGCTCTGGTTTACCACATGGGATGCCCCGGGTTCTGTTCCAGGGGCCTCCTGGCTAAGGAAAGCCACCGTGCAGTGAGCTGACGCAGCATGGGGAGATAAGCAGACACGGAAAAATGCAAAGCAAAAATGAACACAGCGAGCACAAGCAGCAAGGGGGGGATATATAAATAAATAAATAAATAAATCTTAAAAAAAGAACTCATGTTTTTATGTATTATACCTGGAAAATAATGAGATACATTATTCTCAAAACAAATTGCATAGTTATAATTAAGTGGAATTTTACCTGAAATTTAGCTACTGTAAATAAATAAAAACTAAGTTGCAGAAAGAGAAAAATCACAAATACTCAAAAAATTTT
>PVKH010034476.1:0-11869 GCA_004027955.1 Chaetophractus vellerosus
CCTCCTTAGGAATGGACACCACACACCAAATTAACTGCACTCACTACCTACATCTCTTATTACCACTGCTGCTTGGGGGGCAGGTCTGAGAGGCCTTGGTGAAAATTACAGCTGCCTGCATATGTGGCCACATAAACACTGAGGTGATGACCCCAGGAGAAAAGGAACTCCTCTAATGACCTCTAATTATAGACATCAAACAAACTGAAACCAATTCCTTCTTTCTTTATTGGGATTGCCGGGCTTAAAAGGCCCACAAGCACTTCCTTCCAACAAAAATACACAATTTATACTGATAAACCATGTTTATAAGTGAATACCAAGCATAGTACAAAATAAAATTCCAACAAAGCTCTTTTAGTTGTAATTTTATCGTCAATGATCTAAAATACATTCACGGCCCCCAGGCCACAGCTTGAAGCCAGAAGGTGTCAGGGTCACCTCAGAAGTTAACCCCTAGTCTGGCGTAAACTGGTTCCCATGGGCCTGCACTTCTGATGTTGGAAGCAGCAGGCAGTTCCTCAATTATTCACACCTGGTGAGGGGAATGGTCTGCTAAAGCAACCCAGCCATTCTGACATATTCAGAGACAGCCAATGCCTTCCCCCAGCATCTCCCTTTCAAGGACTCTGAAGAGTCAGCTCTCACTGTGAAAAGTCAGGTCTCTTCTAAATTTGGCTTAAAGGAGAACTCTGTATTTCCTGCGTGATTTTCCTGTAAACCTACAACTCCTCTAATACAAAAAAAAAAAAAAAAAAAAAAAAATTATATTAAAATGGCTTGATCCCTCTCTCCAAGTTTCTGGACTAACTAGCTGTAGGGCCTTCTGGGAATTACTGTTCTTTTCTGACGGGAATGGGATTCCATTGAAATCACCTCTACCTTCCCCTCAGACAATCTCTTGATAGAGGATGGTGTCTCTCTTCCTAAGGTTTGATTCATGTCAGGAAGAGAGAGAGCTGTGAAATCTTGGCTTATGTCACAATTGTGATGTAATTGGCATTGTGCTGTATGAAATCAATTGCCTCTAGAGTTGTTTGGTCTGTACTGCTTACAGAATGTTTTAAATCTGAGTTCATTGTCAATATTAAATATAAGAGGATGTCACATAAAAATGAATGTATGGTCTTTTTGGAAAAGGATATATACTTGGCAATACCGGGCCTGCATTCCTGCCTAGTAACAATTAGTTGGAATTGCTTTGATTATTTGCTCTGGCCATGTGTTCGCCCTGCTCTCCTCGGCCAATAAAGTTGATGCAGAGCTGCTTGTCAATATTTAGCACCTTAAACTGAGCCTCCTTCATTCATTGACATATTCTACCTGGATTCTATATCAGTTTGAACTTGTGGTCCCTGCTTTAAGCCATGCAGCCTTCATTTGCACGTCACTTCCCATGCTGTCCATGACAACTGGCATGGAATTTTTAGTAGAGTCTCAGTAGCATCAGGTCCAAAGAATGCCTCCCAATTTGGCTGCCAGAAAGGACTGCTGTGGGAGTTTTCTAGGAAGAAATGGCGTACGGGCCATAACTTCCTCATGAAGAATTAGATTTGGGTATGTAATAGAATTGACAACAGCTTCTCAAAAGATGGCAACCAAATGTGTGCAAATTCAGACTCTCAAGCACAAATAGGGGCTCTGTAATTTCCCTAGATAAAAATCTTGTCCTAAGTTTCATAACTAAAGGATGTGTGATAGAGTTACTCTGACAAGAGCGGTTCCTGAAACACGTAGGGGAGATCAGACACGGAGATTAACCACCAGCAGTAAGCACACAAGAGCCCACGAATGCAGGGGTCAGGCAGTGCCGGGACCAACGGGACAGTGAGATTCAAGTAGGTGGCATTGTTTAAGTTGGGTCCTGAAAGTTGATGCATCAGTCAGGGTTCTCGAGAGAAACAAAATCAACAGGCTAGAGGTTAGAACTAGAGCTAGAGCTAGAGCGAGATAATGTGAAGAAATTTATTTTAAGGAATTTAAGGAAACAGTTCATGTGATTGTGCTGGCAAATCCAAAATCTGAAGGCAGGCCGGCATGCTGGAAATTCACCATCACAGGCTGGCATGATTTGCACAAGTAGAAAGTAGAGGGAGGAGTTTCTATTTAGAAGAAATGATATGATAAAAAGCATGGAAGAAGGGAAACACGGGAGTCACACTAGAAAAGGGAGAGAAGTTCAGTCTGCCTGGAGCATAGCTGGGGTTCTCAGACTTAAGAATCCTAAACTATTTACATTTGAAATTATGTTTCAGGGGGTCAGAATGAGGCCCTGGAATCTCTTTTAGTGATCATCACAAACGATTCTACTGTGGATGGAATGCATTCCACACTTTGAAACACACTTGCATCAGATGTATAGAGGGAAGATGTGGGAAAGCTGGCAGGTCCGAATCACATACTCCGGCCCATGGAGCTCAGAATTTTTCTGTGGGCAATGAAGAACTACTCTTTCTGATAGTTTAATGTTTGATATTGGGATAAGGGAAAGGGGGAAGCCCTAGAGATGACACTGAAGTTTGAATCTTAGGAGGTACCATTAACAGAAGCAGGGAACATGAGACAGAGAGTAAGATGGTGAAAAGTCATCAGTTCAGATTTTTAAAAATTTTTGGCAGGACATTCATATAGAGATACAAGGCTGGCATTTGGAAATAAGTTTCTGGAGCATAGGAAGGTGATCTTAAATCGAAATAACTGGGCCAGGGTCCAGATGAGTGGAGAGGATAGTGAACCTTTAGGTTCAGTTATCATCTGCTTCCCTTTGATTGCATCTAACACTGTGAGCCAAGGAGATGTGCTAACCCTGGGGAATCTGGTCCAGCTCCCTCTGACCTTGGGCTGGGCACACAAACTGTCTAGTAGTCAGTTCCTCATCTGTGAAATGGAGATGACAGTACTATCTTACCTGGTCAACTGAGGGTCTCAAGTTGGGTAAAGTATCTAAAAGGTCTTTAAAGAGCTATGCATATTTTAGAAATTATTTTCTGGGAAGAAGAGAAGATTTCTAAAGTCCCTAGTATGGCTAAATGAATGATTGCACACCCATTCCACAGTTTGCCTGTGTTTGCAGGGTTTTTTATGGGAATGAGTATTAAAAAGCACTTGAGGAAAAAAATTAGCAGGATATAAAATTATATATCTAGAATGATTACACTTTTTAAATTACTGTATAATATATGGTTAAAAGAAAAATATTTCAAAAGCAGTTTTAGCTAGTGGTGACATTACCTATGAAATTCGTTTTTTCTTGATTTTTAAAAAAATTCTCTATTCGAAACATATTACTTTTATAATCAGAAATAAGAAACTAATTTTTTTAAGTCCCACAGTCCTGAAGCCATTCTGCAACCTGTGAAAAAGGGGTGCAGTACGCTCTTTCAGCTTTCTTCAAGGATTTCATTCAACTTGGGTGGTGGGGACTGAACCCAGGACCTCGTACATAGGAAGCAGGTGCTCATCCACTTGAGCTACATATGCTCCTCCTCATTCAACTTTTGTTTGGACATATCCTACTTGAACATAGTTCTGTTTTTTGACTAAGGGTGTGTGCAGTTTATTTAGAAAAATAAAAATGCCAAGAAGAATTCCTTAAATTCAATGACGACTAAGTCAATATATCTTGATTACAACCAGGAAAAGCTTCCAATACTTACACTGGGTTTGGTTCCAAATGCTTGGCTTTTTAATGGGTTGTAAATAAATTGGGAGGGACGCAGCATTAGAGCATAATAAACACAGAGAATCCTAAAGTCTGGAAAAAGAAAAAGAAAGGAATTTGTAGGAGCAAGCCAACTTCGGTACAAAAAGTGTATGTAATTTCATTTTGTACTTCTCTGCTCCCACCCCCCACCTCCCGCCTTCCTGGGAAGGGGGAAAAGTGGGAGTGGAGAAGCATAGCCATACAACAAGAGAACTACATGACTTGTGTTTTACCCTGGAAGTCGGGGAGACAATACTGGGTGCCTCTAGGAGGTTTAACGTGCTACTCACAGTTTGAAGCTAGAGCAAGATCAAACTGCATGCAAAGCTAGGACTTACTCATGTCATATGACAGGCTTCTAAGGCCTGGAAATTAACAAGATGAGGAGAAGCCTGTCTTCATTATGTGAGTTACTGGAATTGTTCAAAGGAAGGACAGAGAAAATTGGAGCAAAAAGTAACAGGTAGTAGGTATTTCAGATGTCCCTGAGGTGGGAATCACAACTATTCAAACTAGATTTCCAATTTATTAATGATTTGTTCAGAAAATTCATTTGGGCCAACGTCATAAGAGGCAAAATAATAATTTCTCCTTTTGTTTAGTCTTGCCTTTTTTGTTGTTCAGAAGATGTGAGTTAGGGAAGCCAGGGTTAGGTAAAGAAGAGAAAGGTAGCGATACATGAGAAGATAGCAGCCCGTATCCTGTCGATAGATACACAGTTTAAATAGCAGAAATAAATTTTCAAACAATTACCAAAAGAAAAAAAGCATATAAACTCATATAAAGACTGAAACATGGCATCCTATCAGGTTTTCATGCCAACCCCATATTTATTCACTTGAACTTATTGCAAAAAAACAAATGAAAATATATGTGAATGTCATCTAGAAGCCACATGAACTAACTTTTTATTTGTTGTATTCAGCCACTAGCTGCCTTCTAATCCTCCCAAGAATGCATTTAACAAGTAATGAAGCATTTGATTTTATTCTAATCCCATTTATTCTCCTATTAAAGCAAAGACAAGAACTTAGTCTTCTAAAATGGCTGTCAGCTGGAATGTTTGATTATCCAGGAATAAAAGTTGATATTTTTTGTTTGTGGATGATAGGGTGGTTGAGTCCAGTCAATAATTATTTAAGTTTTCCACTTCACTGTGCTGATATTGGACTAATATATTTCCCTAGCAGTTTTTTTTTTAAAACTGTTACCACCCCCATTTATCAGAAGAACAAGCATATATAAAACAGAAAAAAATCTGCAGCTTTAAATCTTTGCTAGTTGGGAAATCTTTTGGTTTTCAATATTAATATAACCATATTTTTAAAATTCTTTCTGTTCCTACTTATTATATTTCAATAGCTGTTTTTTATTTATCAAAGCACTGCATTTTTCTCTTTAGCCATAACCTCAGAATTCTATCACCAAACTCCGGTCCCCAAGAATAATGAACAAAACTAAATAAAGAGGTAGTGTAATACTTTGGTTTTTCTTCTCTAAGACTCATGCTGAACATTTTTGGGTTTTATAAATATATATTCATGGCTGGCTTAGCAGATAAAGAATATAGATATATGCCGCTATCAATATCATGCCAATCTTAAATTCTTTGAAACAGTCACTGTTTCTTTCAGAATTTATTAAGTATTCTACCCTCAGAAGAACTCAGTTCATATTGCATGTTTCTAATTTCATCCATCAAACAAAGCCAATTAGTGACAATGATAAGGAAACGTTACTTCCTCTTAAAGTAGTGATTCTTGCAACCAATACCAAAGAGATCAGGAAGGCTAAAATGAAATGCTATTTCTCCCTTTTCTTTTCCTTAGGTCAGGTTAAAAAAGTGAGTGTGTATTGGGGGCAGGAGGGGTGAAAGGGAATCATCTTTCAAAGAAAGACAAAAATTCAGCATGAATCCTAAATTAGAAATAAATCTTTAGAATACTAATGAAACAGAGTTCACAAGGACACACTTATTTGGAAATCAGCCATTTCCTCTCTCTATATGTGTGTGTGTGTGTGTGTGTGTATTAGCTTATTTTTCTATGGGAAATCACCAAGAGATACTAAAACTGAAACAATTACAATAAACCACCCACCTAGTAAATGATCAGAGTGGCCCAGAAGGTTTTTCTCCTCCTGTGTCAAATTTCATGCTTTTCCCATCACTTGTGTGTTATTTTTAGTGAAAGGAAGTGAGAGAAGAAGTGGAAAATTAGGCAGATCTCAATCAGAAGGAACTTCAAAGACCTAGAAGGGCCAAGACTGGATGACTTTTAGCCTCTCAGAGCTACTCCTCCTCCCACAGTAACCCTGCCCACCTTGCCGCGCCCCTTCCCCAATATCTGCCCTCACTCCCACCCCTCATGGATTCCATTTCTCCTCTCTTCCCTGGAGAGGGCTGAGTCAAATATACTCTAAATATATATATATATATATTTGAGACTTCACCAAATGGAAGAACTATTACTGTTCTAAAATTTGTTCGTTAAATATCATGTTGCATTTCTGCAAACACAGTGATGTGTTTTTTAGCAAAATTAAATAAATAATCTTAGTTTGAAAATGAAAGGTGAGCTACAAAACATTCTTGTTAGTGATTACTGTATTTATGAAACATGTAGAACCTTTCTTTCTAGGAGATAAGATGTACTGTCAGGGGGTGGATGTGGCTCAAATGGTTGGGCGTCCATCTCCCATATAGAGGGACTGGGTTTGATCCCTAGGACCTCCTGGTAAAATAAAAGAAAAAATATATAGAAGGCATGTGGACCATCAGGCCCAACACGCGGGCGTGCCAGGCCCGGCTGAGCCACACAGCAAGATGATGACATAACAGGAGAGTGACACAAGAGAGAGCCAAGACAAGACATGCTGAAAAACCAGGAAATGAGGTGGAGCAGGTGGCAGAATGCCTCTCTCCCACATCGGAGTTCCCCAGGATCGAATCCCAGTGAAGACAGGAGGAAAAGGATGAGAAGAGAGGGCAGGAAGCAGACACAGAGAATTGCCCAGCGAATAGGCACAAAGACAGCAAAAACGGGGGGGGGGGGGCTGTTAAAATGGATAAAAATAAAATAAATAAATCTTAAAAGAATTGTGTCAGCTATTTCACAGTGACATTAAACGTGCCTTTGGGTTTGACGCCAAAATAGTTTTCTCACCAAAATGATGTGTGGAAATATAATGAAGTAACCTTGATTTCAGCCTTCGAAAGGAAGTAAATGAGACTCCCACCTTCTCCTTTCTTTGGGGAGTGAGTGTTAAGGGGAGGAAGGAAAGTCAATATTTATTTTCACCTGCTTTTTTGCAGTATCCTGCTGATTACATCACTGTCCTGTCGAAGGTGTTCAGGGCAGTGGAGGTTATGAAATGAACCAAGTCTGAGAACAGAACACACACAGTCCTTCCATAAGCCTTGTCCTTGCAACGATAGAAAAATATGAGTCAGTATGACTCATTTGGCTTCCTGACCTTATCAGTTGTCTGGCTCTCTGTATTTTGTACAGGTACCTGAACTAGCTTCTGTGTTTCATTTGCATGGCCTCGTGGATTGCACCTTTCTTTTGCCAAACACCGATCTGAAATTTTCACTGAGTCATTAAGATGCCTCCAAAACCTAGATATTTAGGACCATATAGACAAAATATCTTATTTGACTCTCCTGTTATAGCTACATTTTGTATTTTCATAGCGAAATATTAAACTCTTTGGGAACCAGAACGTATTTACCATTCTTTGGATGAACTGTTTCACCACAGCCAAAGGGCCAGAGAAGGGGAAGGCTTGAGATGAAACCATAACTGGAATCTTAGTTTGTATTTTCTTCATTTACCCTCTTCCCACCTCTCAGACCCTCCCTTGCTTTGGATCAGCAAATGGTGGATTATAGGAACCTCAGAGATGATATCTTCCAGCACATTTTCTGGAGGAGGTAGCTGCATCCCAGAAAGGTGGAAGTAACTTGTTTTGTATTGAATTCTGATCTGAAACCCTGTCCAGCTTAATCACAGACTTCAGAACAGAGTTCAGTGAGCTCAATGTAGCATTAGCCTTTGGGAGTGGAGTGGGGAAGTTGTACCATTAGTAAATGGGAAAAAGCTTTCTGAAGCAGAGAAAAGGCATTTCTACAGCCAATTAGACAGATCACCCTTAAGGGGAAACATATTTCTCAATTAAAGCCTGCCAGCATACAATATTTCCCAATTAGTTCAAAGAACACAGTCACAGATGTGGGCCAAAGTATGCTACATCCTTCAGAAGTTCTCATATCGCTTGTTAGGATCTCTTTGATTTTATGAATGAGTTTCATGTTTTTATTTTCCTTATAAAAGAGAAACTATAACCCCAGAGATTAAAATGCAAATACACCCATTGAAAATACACTGGTAGCCTGGCAGATGTTTACCTCTGTAGAATACCGAGCTGGGCAAAGTAATAAATATACATCCAAATCATCAGTGTTCTAGTTTATAACCCCTTTGACCTAAATCCCACTCCAAAGCTAAATAAAAGATTCCTCTTTCTATGAGTAGGGTTGCCATCTTTAACAAAGAAAAATATAGGGCACCCAGTAAAATTCGAACTTCAGAGCAACAAGGAATAATTTTTCAGTGTATGTCCTATGTAGTATTTGAGGCATTCTTGTACTAAAAAATATTCCTTGTTGATCTGAAATTCAAATTTAACTTGGCACCCTGTATTTTATAGGGCAATTGAATTTTGCGAGAATCAGGCCTCATGTCTTGGAATTTATCAGAAGTAAATTAGCACATACACACACAGATCACACTTCACATTCTTGGCAAACTTTCCTGTCAGTGGGAATTGCTAACCCCCAGCAGACGAGGTCCCTAAGGAGGACTGTGAGTGGCCAGGATCTGCGTTCCGGCTAGAAATCCTGGAGGCTTGCTCCTTAGGACAGTCTGTGAGAGAAAAGACATCTGAGGAAAATGTGCTGGTGCAACAGCATAAAACTGCATTTTTCTTCCCGATTAGCAAGTTCTGTTCTGCTGCCAAGTGGCCAGCTGGTGAGTTTTTCTTTTCCTTTGGCCTAAATCCATTTACAAGCCCCACACTGATGAGGCTACATCAGACTTTGCTACAGAACATGTTGCAAATTAATTCCATGTCCTACAGAGAGGGGGAAAGGTTCATATTCTCATAAGGTTCTTTGACTCTTGGAATGTTAGAGCTGAGAAGCTCTTTAATTTTTAAAATCATCTAACCCCTTCATCTTATGGATGAGGAGGAGTCATGTCTACAAGGAGCCTAAACGACATGTCCAAGCATTCTCAGTAGAGCCAGAGCCAGAGCCAGTAGCAGATGAGCTGGCTCTGGGCTTAGGCCGCTACCCCATGCCTCTGTTACCATCAGGTGCAGAAATTGGGGTTGACCACGTGTGACTGTGAATGAACTATAATCCACTTGGTTCATATTTCTGACACTGCAGGCCCTCTTGCATAGGTCTTTTTCTGACACTGCAGGGTAAATAATGGTAGTGCTGGTGACTGCTACTGATTTACATAGTGGCTAAATCATGGACTGTGGGCTTAAACGACCTGCTCAATTTCTGACCCAGTTCCTCATGAATGTTGAGGATTTAGGTCAGTTAGGGAAACTCTCTGAGCATCGCTTTCTGCATCTGTGGAGTAGGAATAGTCATAGGACCTACCTCAAAAGGTGGCTGTCAGAATGGCTGGGAATATGAAAGTAGAGTTCTTAGCATAGGTTCTGTCACTGATGAGTGTTGACAAATGTTCTAAATCATGAATAGGCTTAGGTACTGTTTTTGCTGAGCTCATATTCAAACCAAGAAGAACACATCTCTACTTGGAGAGGCATTTTAAGTATTTCTTCTTAGATGAAAGCATGATATTCCATGAAATAAACAGATGATTATGGCTAATTATCCAACAGAGCCAGCAAAACGACACCATCTTTATTGTTCAAAATTTAAGTCAAACTTGTGAAGCAGGCTCAGTCGTGATATGGGGAGTAAGGCCACATTTTATAAATTTTCTCTCTTCCTCTCCCAGGAATGATTTGGGCTATTTTAACAACTGCATCCAATTATATCACTGCTTATTTCAAGATGGTTGAATACAGCAGAAGCAAAATTACAAAGTCAGCAGAATTTCTCTTTGGCAGTATCTCACCTCTTGTTCCCCAGTTGCTTTCATTATTCTACACCCTCAACATTCCATTCCTTTTTGTAACCCTCTGATTCCTAAAAGCTCCAACACTGTCACCCCATAGTCCTTGACAGAGCACCAGGGGCTAAAATGACCTTTCCCTACACTATCCTTTGAGTGTCATTAAATTTCCCATTTTCAGGTTGATGACTTTAGGTGTTTTTTAAGGAGAAAAAATTGAACTCATTTGGTCCAAAGTATACCTGAATGATGGGAGCTAATCCATTACCAAAAAGTTCCCATCACCCTAAATGGAAACTCTATACAATTTAAGCATTGACTCCCCATTCACTATCCCCATCCCTACCCCTGGTAACTTATATTCTAGTTTCTGACTCTATGGATTTGATTATTCTAGTCATTTCATATCAGTGAGATCAGACAATATTTTATGGATGAATAATATTCCACAATATATGATATGTATTCTGTATATATATATACACATGCCATAATTTGCTTATCCATTCTTCTGAAAATGGACACCTGGGTTGTTTCCATCTCTTGGCAATTGTGAATAATGCCACTATGAACATCAGTGTGCAAATATCTGTTCAGCTCCCTGCTTTCAATTCTTTTGGGTGTATGCTTTTTAAAAGGTCACTCAGTCTAGGTAAAGAATTGGCAAGTTGGAAATGGGGAGACAAGTTATTGGTGTAGACCAGGTGAGAGATGACCATAGGAAAAGCAGTGGAGATGGAGAAAAAAGAAAGGGCTTGGGATAAATTTTGGAAGAAGGCTAGTCAGGACTTGGTGAAGGTTTGGATTTGAAAAAGGCAGGAATCAATGACTCTGAGAAAGTCACAAGGGAGCCTTCTGGCATCTTGAAAATGATCAAGTATATTCATAAGAACAAATTTGTTTAACTACAAGTTTAAGAAGTGTGCGTTGTGCACTCCTTATGCTCTGTATGTTATACTTGAATAAAAACGTTTAAATGCAATTTCTGGCTTGGCAACTGTGTGATGCTAGTGTCCTCTCCTTTGGGAAGTCCTAGGGAGGGTCAGGTTTCAGTGTGTGTGTGTGGAGGGGAGCAAGGAATCAAGGGATGCATTTTGGTGTCAGCACTGAGTGCTGCGTGTCATCCAAGTGGACATGGCTCGTGGGCAGCTGTGTTTGTGATGTGGAACTTAGAGGAGAGATGCTGGTTTGGGATAAATATTATGGATCCTTCTCATTTTCAGAATTTTACTGCTGCATTATGAGGAAAACCAAATAGAAAATGATCGATTTACCTCCTGAAAAAGCAAACTGTAGGAAGTTAAACAGGTTTGTCACAATTATCAAAATGTTTTGTGCCTGGCCTCGGCATCCACCTTACTTTGGTTGAGCCGCTCACCTCAACACTGACCTCTGGCCTACTTAATAAACATTTCTCCAGCCCTGGGGCCTTGACTCCCCAGAGCTCAAACCCACTCCTGTGGCCACCCCCGCACCTCCTACAGGCTTAGCCAGAATGCACAGCTGGTCTCAAAGGATACGCTAACCATCCCCACTGCCCTCGGACCCCCAGTCACTTTCTGCATTTGCGTTAAATGAACTAATCCTTAAGTCCCACGGAAAACCTACTAACCTCCACCCTGGACCACAATAAAAGTCCACAGGTCCCTCTTGTTCTACCCGTGTGTTCCCCCCCACCCTTGAGCCACCAGAGCCCAATGTACTTCTACCCCTCCTGCCCCACCTCCTACTCTCTCTGAGATCTCATTTCCCATGGTGCTACACCTGGCCTCCACCTGGACCCAAATTTAAAATCCACCTGAGCTAATTAAAAGCACAGGTTTATAAAACCTTAAGACATTTTTACCCAATCTTGCCCCTGGCTTCTCTTCAAATTCCTCTAGTCTGACGGTAACCAGAACCCTATTGTGTTTTCATGCCATGTAGCGTCTCTGAGGTGCTGCCAGCGGAGAAAATATAACCATACAGATAATTTTTTAAAAACATGATTGGCCTAGATTGTACTATTGTC
>PVKH010034477.1:0-11858 GCA_004027955.1 Chaetophractus vellerosus
AATCTTTAAAAAAAATTTTTAATTCTTACCCATACCTAAAGGCAAGACAATGCATCTTCATAATTACACTAGCTATGTTATCTATTTTTTTTTAATACTTACAAAATTTAAAGAAGTCATGGCCAATTTCTTCTATTTTTTATTGGCCAATGTTTTTTTAAAAAAGGATTTAATGAAAACAGCTAATAATAATCAAACACTTACTATATTCTTGGAACTGTGCTGAACAGCTGTTTCATTTGGTTTCTCTCACTGGATTCATACACAACCTAAAAGTTATGCATCTACAAATGAGGGCAGGGAGTTTTAAAGCCGCAATATAACTTGCCTTAATTTTCCCAGCTAGCTATTTGCAGATCCAGGGTTCAATCCCAAACTGATCTGACTAAAAAGTTCTTGTGTTCAACAACTACATCCAATGCCTCACAGAACAAATTGACACTCTGGGGTGGGGAGTAGGTAGAAGATATGTAAGTTCTATCAATTAAGGGTACTGAGAGGCTACTGCTACTGAGTTAGTTTACTATTTTAGAAAATCATATCAGCAAGTTTAGCAGACTTTTTCAGATCCTAGGATTTGACTCAGGAGCCAAGCAATGTTGTGGTAAATTTGAAGAGTCTTATTTTTAAGAATTTATGAGTTCAGTTTACATTAAATTTAGAAATAAAATAACATGGTTGCTTTGTGTGGCCATCTGCTACCCTCATAAGCATCTCTAGCTACAAAATTGAGAATACTGGTAGTTTTGCTATGGAGTTAATTGAAGCCTTCCTAAGAATAATTTTAATTCAGTGTTTTAGAGCCAAGATCTGCCTTATGAACTACATTTTACACAGTATTTCTGAAAACTGGAGCAAGGCAGGGATCTGATTGGCATTTTGAAATCTTTCAGATTAAAACAAGATTCAGTTATTTTCTGCTGTTCGTCTGTGCTGATCTCAAGATCCATGTAAGCAAAAGCAGTTTTCCAAGTGCAGTGTAACCATGTCCTAGGACACTGAACCAAGGGTTGACCCAAAAGAATTTAAACTTAACTTTCTATCTTTATTGTTATCCTGTCCTGTTGCCTAACTGCAGTTATCTTTGTTCCCTCTACCTTTACTTATAGAACAAAAATGGCTAAAGGTACAAATTTATAAGCCTTAATACTTGTTTGGTGACAAAGTGTGAAAACATTATATAGGCTTTAAATTAATATTTCTTTCCAAGCACTTCCATCTAAGGATCAGAATATTTTATTATCTTTGATGATAAATGCCCTTTAAAAAAAAAAAGTGGCTTCTAGAGAGACCTCACCTTTGGGTTACCTGTAGCAACTCTCTTCAGATGGAATAAGCAGCACACATTTGAGAGAGTTTGTTGGCAACTGCCCTCTGGGTATCTTAATTCAGCCATCACCCCTGAACAGAGCCAGCTGCTTTCACTAAATTTCAATTTGAACATTTATAATAAGAGAGATAAAAGGCTCACCAATATTCTGAATACATTATGTGAATTATGGAAAGGCAACAAAGAATTTGGGGGGGGGGAAATCCCTAGCATCCATTATTATCATAACAAAAATAGCATTGCTATCTATTAGAAAAAGAGGAGAGGGAAATGAACAAAAGTAATTATGCAAGCTATAATTTGACCTTGAAAACAGAGTACCCATCTCAGACTAAGGAAAATCTCTGTGATGATGAGCTCTAAAAGAGGACACCACAGATACCAGTTTGGAAGCGGGGAGATCAACATCTTAACACTTACTGCAGGGGCTGCAACACCCCACATGCAGGAAGACGTACAGTCCCTCAGATGAGTCCTCTGATGCTTCTGGGAAGGCAGGTGGAGCAAAATTAAAATATACACTTTCTCCTTTTTCTTCACATTTTACTCTTTCTACTCAGTTTTTAATCAAATGGCATCCGATATAGAAAGACAATCAACCATGAGTTAAGGATTCAATGCCAATGCATTCCACTTCTAAATTAAAATGGAACTAGTTTATGACATTATTTTTAATACTTTAAAACACAGAGAGGAATATAAAGGCAAATATAAAAATTCCCGTCTCTGAGTCTATCACCAAAGGCTACCATTGTTCATTGTTCAGAAAGGAAATATACACTCAAAAGTGCATATATGTAGGGCCCGGCTAGATAGCTCAGTGTATAAGAGCGCGCTGGGGTCCCACATGGGAGGCCCCGGGTTCGGTTCCCGGGGACCTTTCCTAGCGGGCAGACCGTCTTGAGAATGGCAAGCCGCCATGGGCGGGCCAGAGCCGCCATGGGCAGGGCAAAAAGCTGCCACAGACAGGGCAAAAAGCTGCCACAGGCAGGTCGCCCACGAATGGAGTGCAGCCAGCCACCCGCGAACTGAAAGCCGGCCGTGAACGGACGCAGAAGCCGCCCACAAGCGGGGAAAGCCACACCTGCGCAGTGACCACTCTCGGCACGTCACCACAGCGGGGGGGGGGGGGAGATATGTAATAAAAAAAAAGTGCATATATGTAAACCTCATTTTATTTACACAAATAAAATCATATTCTCAATTATACTTTACAATCTGCAAATACATTTTGGATTCAGGCCACATCGATGAATACAACATCTACTCCAATCTCTTTAAACACAGCACAGCTTTTCATTGGATGAACACAGTAATTTGTCCAGTTGCCTATTTATAAGGATTTATGTTGTTTCCAAATTTTTACTATAAACAATATTGAAACAAACATTCCTATACATTTATCTTGATAGATTTTTTTTTTAGTTTATCAGTAAAGGTAGAAATCCAGGGTAAAAGAAAATGCACATTAAAGATTTAAGAAAGAATAGCATAGACTGTTAGCTTGAAGGAAGTAACTCTCTCATCAACATTTGTGAGAAGAAAATTTTTTGATTTGGTTATCTGACAGTGACCAATATAGGTTCATAAATCCACCTGTATATATAAATAATAAAAGGAAGTTGCCTTTGCATTGTTTTTGCTTGTCTTTGTATTAGAACAGAACTACAAAATCACAAAATATTAGAAGGAATGTGTGTAACACTCCTCCAAATATGTAGATCTACAAAATAATGAATAAGAATGCAACAAAGGTATGGCATATTTCAAAATGTATTACAGGATCCTGCTATATCCAAAATGCTTTAAAAATAATTGACGTAAAAAAATAGAATATGTAGATTGCTAGTTTGTGGGCTATAGTCACTCTACATTAACTTTTTTTTTTTTTTTTTTTTTTGCCTGGCAATATCAACCAATAGGCACAGCTGTCCAGGATCATGTTAGTGGGTCATGTTAGTGGTCAAAGAAGTCATTACACTTAAATATCCTCCCTTCTTGTGTTCTAGGGCATTTAAATTCTGAAGCTGTACAACAATGATTTTCATTCCACCCAGTGTTCCCTCTTGGACCTCGGTCAGTGTATAGTCCAGGTAACAAAGGCCACCGTGGAACTTTCCAAGCAGCCAATCAAGGTGAAACATGTGGTCTGTGCCGAAGTGCTTAGTACACAATGCATGGTTCTGCGAAACTCTCAACTATAGTATACGAACAAGTCCCTGAAAATTAAAGTGTGGAATTCAAACACCTTTGTCCTTAAAACAAGTACAACCTGCCAAAAATTCTCTCTTTTGTGAACTTTTGGCATCGACAGGGCAGAACACAATACTCTTTGCATTCAGCTGCCAAAGAGATGAAACCAGATCCAAAAGGAAGAAGCCAGGTAACTTGTTAAGGTCCAAGACCCAACAATCTCCTTGGCACAAAAAGATTCATTCTTTAGCCTTCCAACAAGCATAGCCAATTGGAAAAACAATAAATTCATTATTCTACATTATCATGAGTAAACCTGCAATTCTTAAAAATCCATCCTCTTGGGAAGTGGATGTGGCTCAAGTGATTGGGCTCCTGTCTACCATATCAGAGGCCCCGGGTTCATTTCCCAGGGCCTCCTGGTGAAGGTGAGCTGGTCCATGCGGTGAGCTGGCACAACAGAAAGAAACAAAGAGGAGAAACAATGAGAGACACAACAAGCCAGGGAGCTGAGGTGGCTCAAGTGATTGAGTGCCTCTCTCCCACATCAGAGGTTCCAGGATCAGTTCCCAGTGCCTCCTAAAGAAAAGACGAAAAGAGAAGACAAGCAGATGCACATAGAGCACACAGGGAATGGACACAGAGAGTAAGACAGAGAGTGCAAAAACAACAAGGGGGGGGATAAATAAATAAAATAAATCTTTAAAAAAACAAACTCATCTTCTCATTCCTTAATATTGAAGGCCAGCATATAAAGGTTTATGATTTAGCCCTCTGAAACCCTGTGTGAAAAAGTACCAGTAACCTAGATTAAACTGGAAAAAATAAGGAAAATTAACCTAAATAGATTCCCATCTCTATTTTTCACCTAAGTATGATGACTGTTTTCATCATGAAACTCACAGTCAGTATGTGAGGTTACATAAGAGTATTCTTTTGATTTCATCCTGAAAATAATTTGGATATCATAGCATCTCAATGTCAAAAAGTTTTTATTATCCTATTAAAAAAATCCCCAGAGGTAATCTGTAATCTTCCTTCTTGACAGTACTAGGTCCTAAACAGAGCTGGCAGTGCTGGAGAATTCAAGAGTCAATTAGTCCAGCAAAAGTACTGAATGTCTTCTATAAAATGCACTGTGGTAGGTACTGAGGATGCAATGCCGCCAATGTAGGGAACTGATAATCTGATAAGGAAATAAAAAACAATGCACAAATAAATGTTTTAACACAGAATGGAGTAAGTGCTACAAGAGAGGCACAAATCACTTAATCAAGATGAACATTTGTCTTCAGATGATAGGGCTCCAGTTCTGTGTAATAGTCCCTTCTCTTCAGTCAAATATTTATTCATTCATTAAAAAAAAAATTACTCAGCTCGGTGTTAAGCAAAGTAAAAACAGTGAAAAGCAGAAGAGACAGAGGTCTTGCCCTCCAGGAAACTTCTTTTCTGCTAGACATGTATTATCTTGATAATCCTACAGCAAACCTTATGATGCAGGGAGGCACTAAACTGAAGTTGATATTGACCATGACATCAGATGGCCTGGTTTGAATCCTGACACCATCACTTGCTTGGTACGTAATCTTGGGCAAGTTAAGTAACCTCTTTGCGCTTCAGCTTTCCCATCTGTAAAATGGAGTTAATATTATGTTCTATCAATTTTAGGTGCCACTGACAGTAAGACATCCTAATTTCAGAGATGTTGGGAAAATGTGTCTTCAACTCTACTAAATAAGGTAGCAAAGTTTTGACGATGAAAGAAAAATATATATTCAGCAACTAGAAGCGTATCTGGTAGAAGTGATTAACAAATATCAGCTATTATTATTTTAATTATCCCCCTTTTAAAACAGGGAAACAATTTTACAACAAATTTAAGTGATACGAAAACAAAGTCCAGGACTTGAGAGTTTTTATTGGAAGACCAAGCTAGAGTGGGGTTCAAGGCACCCTACTGGAATACACTGATGTTTGGGTTATAAACCGAAGAATGAGCAAACAGAATTAACTAGATAAATGTGGGGAGAATCATATTCCAGGCAGAGGGAGAGCATGTGAAAGCCCATAGGCAGTAAGGATCAAGATACATGCAAAGAAGAGAAAGAAACCAGGACAGTTTCAGGACAGAGCGCAAGCTGGCAGCAACAGGAGCTGCTGGGGCTTGAAAGGTGGCCAGGGACCACACCTGCATGGCCTCACAGACCATCCTGAGGAACTGTGGTTTTCATCCTAAAATTAGTGAAAGTGCTGAAGGGTACTTGAGCCTGGCTTGCATGGTTTAAAGATCACCTCTGTGTGTAGAATGATGGGGGCAGGAGTAGATAGAAGGGAACCAGTTAAAAGGCTATTGTGGTAATCCAGGGATGAGACAGTGTTGGCTTGGACAGGAGCAGGAGTCCTGACCTGGGCAATATTGACATTTGGGAGATAGTTCAATGATTAGCAGCAGCCCTGGGTCACAAATCGCTGAACTACAGTGATCTCGTGTTCTCTCACAGGAGTTGGAGAGAGGAGAGATAGATTCTAGAAATAGGGGTTGCTGATGAATTGGGTATGGCATGTGGGAGAGGACGGTAGCAAGGATACAACACTATCCTGGGCTTCAGGTGTACAATTGCACAAGGAGTGATGCCATCCGCTGAGGTACAAAACAGAGGAGCCAGACCAGGTCTGAAGGACAAATCATGAGTTCAGGTTGAGACCTGCAGATTTTGAATTATCATGACATCCGTGCGGTCCTGATGTCACATGAACACTTTGATATTCAGACTGAAGCTCTGAGATCTGGTGAGGAGGTGAAATATTTGAGAGTCGCCAGCTTAGGGATGGCAATCGAGGATATCTACACAAAAAAGTTTCACTTAATAAAACTCTTAAATTGTATTATTTCATTCTTTGTTGGAGACCAGAACACCTCTGCAATAAAATCATCAAAACTCTTCCACACTGTAACACATAACATCTTACAAAATTATTTCAGTATTTTCAGCCAAACAGATCTCCAAGTACACAGGCACAACCACAGTATACTTATCCTGCAGAGACAGAGTTAAGCAAAATGTAACTTAAAAGTATGCCTAGTTCACCTCAATCAAGGATGCTTTTTTAAAGGCTTAATTTGCAAAGCAAAGTTTAAAATGAAGATCAAGAGTGACTCTTTGGGGGGAGGGGGTCCCTACTTGTCTTTTTGCAGAAATCAGTGATCTCCTATCCCAGCATCTTGAATTATATTCTGATTGCAGCTACCTTGACTGAGACCCAAGCCTTCCTCATCAGAGCTCAGATTCACTTGATTTCTTCCCTAGTGGTTTATGATAAACATAAGAAAGTTCAATTCTTAATCACTTCAGATCGCAAGAATTTTTGAAGACAGAATCCATGACCTTGGGGATTGCTTTCTGAAAGAAAACTACCCTAGTTCAGTTCCATTATTTAGCTCCCAAAGTCTTGACCTTGACTTACAGTGTCCTTCCCCACCAAAAGAACATCTGCTGTTCCTGAGTGGCTCACTTGCAAAATTCTCCTTGGCCAGTATTACAGTCTGGTCCAACAAGACACTTACATGAGGGACGATATGTGTGCCTGTGACTTCTCAAGAAATTTACATTTTGAAAACACATTTACTATATTTTAGGCAATATTATTTTGCACAAGAATCTTTACCACCTCTCTCTTATAACACCTAGAGATAATGCCAAACTAACTCCAAAGTGAATATAAATGGGGGGAGGGTGTGAAATGACACCGACTGGATCCACTTAGGAAAGCATGATTCATTTTCTCATTATGTGCGTAAGTGTACCTTGCAGAAATCTGAACTACTCAGACTTTAAAACTACAGTCAATTTTTCATTATCTGAACGCTAGCCCCGATAATACAAAATAGTAACTGAGTACCTATGTGAGACCTTTATTAAAGTCACAACTAACCTGAATCTCAAGTAGAAAAAAGCAGATAGCAACACCTACACCAGACCAGAAAAGATGTGGCCATCAAGTCTGGGAAGGGAAATGGTTCTTATATTTATCTCTGATGTCTTAGAATGTGCTTTTGTGTCTAGTTTCTCTTCAATACCATAAGTATTCATGATAAGATTAATGAAAAGGCTAATGGAATAACTTTGATTGGCTAAAAGATCCAAATTTAGGACTTTAGTGTAGAAAAGTGGATAGGGAAGATCATGCTAAGGAATATTCCCAGTTCGTCCATTCATTAATATATTCATTCATTCATTCGAATGGTTATTGAAAGACAACTGTATGATGGTCATAAATCATTCCAAGATAACAAACACATGATTACACTTCAAAAAGGGAGATGGGCAGTTAGGACTGTCTCCTAGGTTTCAGGCTGCCTACCAGCCTGCTCTAGTTTCATGTCCCACAGGAACCTCAAACACAAAACTTCCCCAGCAAGCTCCCCAGTGATGCCTACTCTTGTTAAATGGCACCACCCACTGTCCATGTCAGAACTCTGGGCATCATCCTGCATTTCTTCTTCCTTTTATCTACCGGGTATCCAGGCACTTGCAAATACTATTATCCCTTTCTGAGAACATCTATGATCCATCCATTTCTTTCCATTTGTGCCAGCACCATCTCTCCAGAAATGTTACAACGCCCTAACTCCTTTATGTCCCCTTTTGTACCCTACCAATATGTTCTTATCACTGCAACCAGAGAGTTCGTTTTATGATATCTGATCAGGTCTTCCATCTAATCAAACCTTTCATGGCTCCCTGGTTCCATAGCTCCTGTTCTGTCTTCATTCCACATCCTAAATTAACACTCCAGCCATAGGAAGATTGGTGAGCTTCTCTCTCACTCTACCCCCCACCACCACCACCACCCTGCCTGGAATGATTCACCCAAACCTCCCCCTACCCTTTCTTAGATAAGGCCTATTCATCCTTCAAGTGTCACCTCAACTGTCACTCTCTGAATGTTTGAGTCAAGTATCCTGGTAACATGCTCTGTGGCACCCTGTGCCTCACAATCAGAATACAATTCACACCAGGTTCTAATTCCCTGTTTGAATGTATGCCTGACTAGACGATATGCTTAGAGAGGGCAGGAACCACAGGTCAGGACACAAAGGTGGTAGTGGACAATTCTACTTAGTGCAAGATTGAGGAAGCCTTCATTGGATAAGTGAGTTCTACAGAAAAGTCAAGAAAACCCAGAATTTTCAGGGACAACGGTAGTGAGAAGTTTGAGGTATTGGAACAGAAGGAGCATCATGAGGAAAATGAGAAGTCATAAAGCAGTAGGGCAACTTACAGGACATGCGACTATGGCTGGAAAACGGGAGGAGTGGAGGGAGGCAACTGATGGGGCTCAAAAGGTCAGCAAGACTCAAACCATGGAATTCCTTAAATCTCATTCAAGGTCCTTTTCAACTTAGACAATAAGAAGTCACGAAAGGATCATAAACTAGGCAGAGACAGGACTTTGGTGCACTTTAGGAAAATCAGCCTGGATTCAGTAAGAGCCCACACTACAGGAAGTGGGGGAAGGTGAAGAATGATCAGAGTGTCCCACAACATCCAGCCAAGGGATCATGAGGCCTGAGCCACGCAGAAGCAGACTCCACGGAGAAGGCAGCTAGACATAAGGAAGGGTTTGGAACCTGGAGTGGAAAAAAAAAAAAAGGTTCCAAATGATTGCACCTTTAACAGAATCAAATTTAAGGCCAAAAAATTAAATTATCATTAGAATAATAAAGTTACACCATGGAAGGTAATTCTTCATTATTAAATAATACAACTATATGTTTATGCATTTTACTGCTGCATTTATTTGTTGCAATAGTTAAGCTTGTTTTTCCAAGAAATTGAAAGATACAGTTTATTTAAGCCACCTATAAAATAAATTATACTATGAGATGTTGCTTAATCTGATATACCTGAAGAAATAACAAGAACTAAGGCATCAGAGAGATACCCCAGAGAAAAATGTTAAAAATTCCAAACTACTCACACATTTACTACTAAGAAAAGACATCCAGGAAAAAAATAAAATGTTTTTTTAAATACTAAAAACAAAACAAAACCAAACTAACACTTTCAGTAAGTAAATGTGAAATCCAAACCTAACATTGAAAATCACTATCTTTTGAAAAGGGTCCATGAAATTTATTCATTCAATCAGTTTTTTACTCATCAATCATTTACTGATTACCCCTGAATGCTCTGCATGCATTCCTGTACCATGGGGGAAGGAAAGAGAGGATGTAGATTTCAAAAGGTACAGTTATTGCCTTTAAATAATGTACTATATTATTGGGAGAGAAACTAAACACAAATGCTGTAGCCAGAGAGGAACCACAGAGAAACAAGGAGATAAGTAAAGAGCATTGTGCAGTTACCTTTTTACATGTGTGACAAAGAGGTGGGAATCAGTGGTTTCAGACCAAAAAAAAAAAAAAAAAAAAAAAAAAATTTCTAGAGAAGTGTTTGCTACCCATTTACATGTAGCCATTTACATGCTGTAAAAACTGGCTGACAGAAAGCAGGAAGGGGCATACTGTTAAGGAGGAAGCCTGGAGACAGAAATGCATAAAAGCACAGACACGAGACTTTTTCTTTTTGTCAATTGAATCGCTAATGACATTTTATAGCAGTCATTTAATTTTAATAATATTTTCACTGATATTAAATTAAAATGTTAACAAGTTACCAATTAGGTAACGTAAAAGCATTATTGGGCAATACCTCCCCAACTTGTCAATGTTTAAAGGATAGAATTTGAAATTACATTAGCAATTTCTTCAAGTTATATTATAGAAATATGAAATCATAGGAAAATTCTTCTTCCTGAATCGGAAGACATCAAATTATAACATGGAAGGGATTTCTTGTCTTATTATCTCACTGCAAGACTTAGGTGTTTCCTTCCCTGCTTTATTTCTCTTCTCCATATTTGAACCTATACTCCATATTTGAACCTATACTATCTGATTATCTGACATCACTTCCTCCTTCTAGAGCCCAATCCTTTTTATGGATTATCTCAATATTCACACAAAAAACTCTATAAAGACCATACCTCTTTCCTACATCTGCCCGCCCCCTTCTTCTTTTGCTTCTATAAATAAACACAATCGCATAATACTTCCACTATACAGCTCCTCATTCATACTAATGACCTTGTCATCTTTGAGTACAGAGTTTCAGATTTATTTAATTTGGTTCCCCAGCTGTCCTATTTAAATTAACCATCCCCTCCAATGGTATTTCCCTCATTTATGAAATACCACATGAGATCAGCTTAAAGTTTGAAGTTGTAATGCCAAAGAATCTTATACTGGATAGTGCTCTAGTGACTTCATGACATTAAATGGTGGCAAAATACAAGGCATGTGCAAAAGCATTCCTAAATTTCATAACAGAGTTGGTAACCAAGACATCAAATTCCCTAGTCTTAAGACAATGACCATATGCTCATACCTCCATCTTCAAACTTTCAGTGCTACGAATTCAATAAAACATTTCCCCCAATCCCACCTTGTCCTTTATTTAATGGTTGAAACCTTGGAGGTTATTTGCTATGTTGAGAGCACATGCCCTCTTATTAACTACAAGGATACTTCACTATTTATGAAAATAACTCAAAAACTCAGTAAAATAATTTCCATTTTCTCCTACTTCACAGAATTGACACCTGACAGTCATACTTGCTAAATCACAATTCAGCCACATAGGAAAGGACTGTTTTTAAATCAAGTTCTCAGAAGATTTTACAAAAAAAAAAAAAAAAAAAAAAAAGTGACCAAAACCATCAAGCATGTTCTCTCTTATGCCAAATCATGCCCATCTTTGGCTATATGAAGTGTTCGTCACAAACATCAAACTCACTTAATGAACTTTGTTCCATTTATGTATTTTAATTTCATTTTTTCTTAAAATTCCCAGGTTTCAAGTTTTCTTTTAGCTACCATATACATTCTAGCTAACAAATTTCCACCGAATTTTCTGTCAATTTATTTTCTACTCCATTGTTTTTTTTTTTCCTTGCTTTATTCTTGCTTTCAATATTTCTATCTTACTTGAAGGTTACTATTAAGATAACCAGCAAACAACATGGAATTAAATCTAAATAAACATGTCCTATCCCAATTTTGCTCTGCAACTTTCATCCATCCTTTTCAGAAACTGCGTGCCTTTAGTGCACTGTACACTGGGCACCAGCGGAAAAACTACAGTCCCTATCCGACCTCAGGGCTCCCATCTTCCGGTGGAAAAGACACTGATCACGCTCTTCTCCGACATCTGAAACTGTATTAAACATGTTCCCCCTCTTGTCCATTTGGCATCTTATTGTTTTCCTCCTC
>PVKH010034478.1:0-11864 GCA_004027955.1 Chaetophractus vellerosus
TCATATAATTGATAATAGTATTACCATTGCAGAGAGAAAACAAAGGAAAAAAGATTGTGAATAAACACATGTTTAAACTCAAACACTTAAAAATCAATATTTGGTGATGGTGAAAACAAAATGACACTGACAGAAGTATGAATTTATACAACCTTTCTAGAACACAATTTGTTGAAATGGATACTAATTCTTAACTCATTAATTTTGCTTTAGGATTTACCCTAAGAAAATAAAATAAGCAAAAGTGATGCTTTAAAATTATATCCAAATACTTGTAGAAATTATACACCAAAAGAGAATACTGTTGCATTGGTTCAATAACAAAAATTTTAATGGTATACCACAATTCAAACAATAATAAATAATTTTAATTGCATGCATTAAAAATGCTTACCATATGAAGTTAATAAAAAATTATGATGTAAAATTTTCTATGTATGATATTGTGTCAAGATAAAACGTATGTGCATAAAAATGAATAGAATTTAGAAAATAAGTTTACATAATAAATAATTTTATTATACTTTTATGCTCTGCTCAATTATTTTACAATGATTGAAGATAATTTCAATAAGAGAAAAAATTATTTTTAAAGATTAATTATATCATTATATCATTAATAGCCTAAAACGAAGCTTCCTGTAAGTTTGCTACTTATGTCAATCTGGTTGACATTTTTTTCCAACAATCTATTCTCCTTTATATTACAGAAACGTTACCAGATGCTGGGGACACCATGGAAAAAGAGACACTACTTCTGCCATCAAAGAATGCACTCTCTAATGGGGGAAAAGGCCAAGTAACAAATAACAATAGCACTAAATTTTAAATGTGATCTATCCTATAGTAAAACTCAGTAAAAAACTATTAAAGCATAAAGGAGAGTGATGCCTAGGGAGACAAGGGGGGTGTCAAGAAAAGGGTTCATTGAGTGAGGTCCTAGAGTAGGTTTGCCAGCCCAGAACCAGCCATGGTCATTCCAGATGGAGGACATTCCGAGCATCTGGAATCTGATCAAAGAAGCACAGGACACGCAGTGGAGCTGAAGTGCAGCAAATATGGAGGGCAGTGGACTGGATGTAAATGAAGCCGAAGGCACAAGACGAAGGGCCACATTCATCAGAGTAAAGTTTGGACTTTATCTCCATGGAATCAAAATCTGAAATTTTAAAAGTACCATTTAAAATGGCATCAAATATATGAAATACTTAGAGATAAATCTGACGAAATATAGGAAAGACCTATACACTGAAAACTACAAAATATTGCTGAAGGATTAAAGAAGACCTAAGTAAATGGGAAGATAGCCCTGTTCATGAATTGGGAAATTAAGATATTAATTCTCCCCAAATTGATCCATAGACTCAATGCCCAATCGAAATCCTAGCAGGCTTTTAATTTTTTGGTAGAAATTGACTAGCTATTTCTAAAATTCATATAGAAATGTTTTGCTCTTAGAAGAGCCAAAACAACGTTGAAAAATGGAGGGGTAGCACTGTATACTTTCAAGTATTGTTATAAAGCTATGGTGTTGGCATGAAGATAGACAAAGAGGCGATGGAACAGAATGGAATCCAGAAACAAACCTACATGTATGTGACAACCAGTTTTAACAATAGTGCAAAGGCAACACAGTGAAGGAGGTCAACCTTTTCAACAAATTGGGTATCCATAGGCAAAAAAAAAATTAACTTGGACCCATTTCTTACACCATAAACAAAAATTAACTCAAAATGAATCACAGTTTTAGTTTGCTAAAAGCTCCCGGGAGCAATATACCAGAAATGGGTTTGCTTTTATAATGGGAATTTATTAGGTTAAAAGCTTACAGCTCTGAGGCTGTGAAAATGTCCAAACCAAAGCATCATCAAGAGATTCTGTGGGTTATCGGGCACATGGCAGGGCACAGTCTCTGCCTTCTCCTCCAGGCTCAGTTCATCCCTGCGCTCACCTGTGGGCAATCAGGCAAATGACTTGTCTCTCCCTTCTCCTCCAAGCCCCTCTCTCAGTCTCTCAGTATTCTTTTTCTGAGACTCTGCTCAGCTGATTCCAGCCTCTGGCCTTCAGGACCTCTCTCTCACCCTCTGGGGGTTTCTCTGTCTCTGCTGCTTTTTCTCTGTGTCTCTGCCCTCAGTCCTCCATTTATAAAGGACTCCAGCAAGAGGACCAAGACCCACCCTGGGTCACGCCTCACTGAAACAACCCAATCAAAGGGCCCAACTGAATCCAACCCAGTCAAAGGGCCCCACACGCACAGAAATGGATTAGCTCTCAGGACTTGATCTTTTCTGGGATCCACAAAAAGCTTCAAACTGTCACACTCCACCCTCTGCATCTCAGAAAGACATATTCTTTCCTTCTGCAAGATACATCCATTCCATCACAATATTTCAAAGAGACTTAGATAATTTCAGTAATAATGCTAAGTACAAAATCTCATCAAAGTCAGTTATAGGCAGGCAGTCTGTCCTGAGGCAAAATTCCCCTCTGGCTGTGAATTTATCTGCTTCCAATATACAAGGGAGATTCAATCATAGAATAAATGTTCCCATCACAATAGGGAGAAATTGGAAGGAAAACAGGGGTCACTGGTCCCAAAGAGTTCTAAAACCCTGCAGGGCATACTCTATTAGATTTCAAAGTCCGAGATTATCTTTAGAATGGTGGTTTGTTCTCCTCAGCATCATGGAGCCGGAGTCCCACACCTTTCAAGGACTTGCCCAGTGGCCGTCTTCTCAGCCCCACCCTCATCAAGTATCCAGGTGACCACCAGACACTAGGCCTCGCCCTCTGAAAACACCAGGGTGATGGCTAGATTCTCCCCAATCTCTGGGGCATGTGCTCAAACCCTCAGAACAGTGGGGCTTTAGTCCATGCCGACAGTGGTTTCATTCATTCACATCTCCCAAAAAGCTTATTGATTTACATGCAGATCGTAGGAGTCCCAACCATCAGACAATAGGTCTTTCTACAAATCCTTTCTGGATAACTGCATTTCCAATCCTGACTTTCACTAAAATGGCTGAATGATTCCATGTTCAGTTAAATCCTCACATCGGGCACTATTTTTTCTGGGGACTCATTTTCTGGAAGCTCAGAATTTCCCAAACCATCAATTTCTGGTTTCTTTGTGCCCAGGAGTTTGGTTCTCAGCTTATCCCTTTCCTCACACATTTTACTATAAGTCGCAAGGAGAAGCCAGGCTGTACTTTCTACATTTAGTTTGGAAATCTCCTCAGCTAAATATCCAGGCTCGTCACCTTCAAATTCTGCCTTCCATCTGACATCAGAACACAATTTTTCCAAGTTCTCTGCCACTTTAAAGCAAGGATCACCTTCTTCCAGTTTGCAAGGACATGGTCATCATTTCTATGTAAGACCTCATCAGAAGTACTATTAGCATCCATATTTCTACTAACAGTCCCTTCAACGCAATCTTGGCTTTTTCTATCAGGCATCTCACAATTCCTCCAGAACCTACCCCTTGCCCATTTATAAAACTGTTCCAACATTTTTGGTATTTGCATAGCAATAGCACGCCACTTCTGGTACCAATTTCTGTTTTAGTTTGCTAAAAGTTGCTGGGAGCAATATACCAGAGATGGGTTGGCTTTTATAATGCGAATTTATTAGGTTAATAGCTTACAGTTCTGAGGCTATGAAAATGTCCAAATCAAGGCATCATCAAGAAATGTTGTGGGTGATTGGGCACATGGCAGGGCATAATGGTGGATATGCCAGTCTCTGCCTTCTTCTCTGGGCTTACTTTTTGCATGAACTCAACTGTGGGTAATCAGGAATATGACTTG
The DNA here is from genome assembly GCA_004027955.1 of Chaetophractus vellerosus. NCBI lineage: Eukaryota > Metazoa > Chordata > Mammalia > Cingulata > Chlamyphoridae > Chaetophractus > Chaetophractus vellerosus. The sequence goes on from PVKH010034478.1 coordinate 3,810, forward strand.
TCTCTCCCCTTCTCCTTCAGGCCCCTCTCTCAGCCTCTCAGGGTCCTCTTTCCATGCCTCTGTGCTCCACTGATTCCAGCATCCAGCCTCTGGGACCTCTCTCTCAGCCTCTTAGGGTTACTCTGTCTCTGCCTCTTTTTCAAAAACTCTGCGTCTCTGCTTTCAGTCCTCCATTTATAAAGGACTCCAGCAAAAGGACCAAGACCCACCCCAGGTCATGCTTCACTGAAGCAATCCAATCAAAGTCCCCCCAACTGAATCTAACCCAATCAAAGGGTCCTACACCCACAAGAATGAATTAGCTCCAAGAACATGATCTTTTCTGTTTCAAACTGTCACACATTGTTTCAAGCTTCAAAATGTCACAATCACTGACCTAACTGTACAACCTACAATTGTAAAACATCTTGATATTATAGGAGAAAGTCTTTATGTCCTTAAACTAGGCAAAGATTTCTCAGACACAACACCAAAACCACAATCCATAAAAGAACACACTGATAAATTGGACTTCATAAAAATTTAAAACTTTTGATCTTCAAAAGACATGTTAAGTGAATGAGAAGGCAAGTTGAAGACTGGATGAAAATCTTTGCCAAGTACATATTTGATAAAGGACTTATATCAGGAATATAAACTCTCAAAGGCCATCAATAAAAAAACAAAATTATCCAACAATATTTTGAGCAATTTAGACAGACACTTCACCAAAAGGAGATATAAAGATATCAAGTGAGCATATGAAAAAATACTCAATATAATTAGTCATTAGGGAAATGGACACTAAAACCACGAGACACCCTCTAAAATGGCTAAAATCTAAAAAGTCTGACCATGCCAAGTGCTGACAATGGTGTAGAGGAACTGGAATGCTCACCCAATGCTGGTCAAATGCAAAATGGTACAACTTTGAAAAATGGTTTGACAGTTTCTTAAAAAGTTAAATGTATACTCACCGCATGATCCAGCCATGAGGCTCCTAGGTACTTTGCCCAGGAGAAAGGAAACCTTATACAAATGCTCAAACATGAATGTTTATAGAAGTTTCATTTGTAAGAGCCAAAAATTGGAAACAAACCAAATATCCACCAATAGATGAATGAATAAACAAATTATGGTTCATTCACTCATTGGAATACTCAGCAAAAAAAGGGAATTAACTTTGATACTTGCAACAAAATGAATGGATCTCAAAATAATTATGCTTAGTGAGAGAAGCCAGACAAAAAGAGCACCAATGATTCCACTTACATAAAACTCTAGCAAATGCAAGCTGGTCTACAGTGATGGAAAGCTCACCAGAGGCTTCCTGTGGAGGCAAGGCGGAGAGGGGCAGGAGGGAACTTTGGGGGTGATGGGTGTGCTCAGTGTCCTGTTTGCGGTGATGGCTTCGTGGGAGTATATTTCAAAACTTGTCAAATTGTACATTTTAAATATGTGCAGTTCACTGTGTCAGCTATACCTCAACAAAGCTGTTTTAAAGTGTAAATTCCAGTCCACTGGAAATTGGACTTAGCATTCAGCTTTGCCCGTCTTAAGTGTGAATCTTAAGAATGGAAGCCGAAGGAGGCTGGCTTACGTACGCCAGCCTGAGGATGAAGCCTGGCCTGTGTGTCCCGCATCCCACAGGTGAGATACGTGCCAGCTGAGCCTGGGGCGTACGTGCTTTCCTGCATGAGGGACAAATCAACTTCTGCAGGGAAAGTGTTTCCCAACTGTATTAGTCAACCACAGGGGTGCTGATGCAAAGTACCAAAAATCTGTTGGCTTTATAAAGGGTATTTACTTGGGGTAAAAGCTTATAGTTACAAGACCCTAAAGAGTCCAACTCAAGGTTACTTCCTTACCAAACTCTGTTGCCACATGTTGAAGCAAGATGGCGGGCCAGTCTGCAAGGGTTCAGCCTTCCTCTTCCCTCTTAAGGCTATGTGGGTCCAGCTTCTTCCCTGTCTCATCTGTAGGCTGCCATAAGACTCGTCTCTCTCCCCGGGGCTCATTTCTTTCTGGGCTCAGTTGCTCTGTTCTCTTCACAAGGTCATCTGTAGACTATCAGGCAAAAAGGCTTATCTCTCTTCCCGGAGCCTCTGCCGTGTCTATGGAGCTGTGTGTCTCCGTCTGTGTATCTTCTCCGTGTATCTACTGTGACTGTCTGTACATATAGCCCAGAAAGGGGGTAGGAACTCAACCCTGCATGCCCTGATGATGTGCTCCAATCAAATACCCAACCTTGATTTAATCAAGTATGCGTAAAACCTCTCAATTTAACACAATCAAAGGGTTTCATGCCCAGAGGAACAGACCAGTTTACAAACATAATCTATACCTCTTTTTGGAATTCATAGATAATATCAAACGTCCACACCAGCGAACTTCCACCAAACGTTGTTTGCACTATCTCTTGCTCCCTAAGGAGACATCAGCTCAGCTTCCCAGGCGTCCCGCTGGGGGGGAGGGGCGGCCTCCTAAGGAGGGATACACGCTCCAGTCGCTGGAATTTTTAATTCCCACATTAAAATCAATAAATGGGCTCCCTGATGTGTATATTCATCTCATGTAATGTAAGTCCATTATGAATCTATAATATCGCTAATAAAATCAGGAGAAATGAAACTTGGATCCTGGTAAATTTAGCAAGCCGCACCCCGTGAGGCTTCTGACCCCCAACAAAATGACAATTTCTCTTCAATAAAAACTTCAGCAGAAAGATTCTGATTTAAAAGCTTTTGTCATAGTTCCTTGAGGAACTATTCATTTTCTTAAGGAAACTCTAAGAGTACCTATCCATTTGCATAAGGCAAAAACATTCCTTCGTAAATCACAGGCTGTATTTTTTTTTTAAATTACCCAATTACTCCTCTCTTACAATCTTTAAACATTCACCATTAAAGAGTTTCTGATCACATGTACAGACATTTTTTTTAATAACTATGGAGAAAACTCATAAAAACTGCTGGGAGACAAAACAAAGCTTCTGACTTGCACCGGAAATAAAGTCATTTAGGATTTACAATTATGTCTACAATTCTAAAGCAGTTTTTTAGGGGGTGCTGCAGGTAAAATTCTAGCTAGCATTTCAGCACTCTGTCCAGAATAAAACTGTGAGCCTGAAACCTGTAGCTGTAAACAGAAACCATCCAGCATGAGATTCTAGCAATCTTCTACTTCATAAATTTCAGTTTACACATTCCATGATTTTTCATTTGGAGTGCAGTTCTAGGCACTGTGCAGTCGTACTGAAGTCATTTTTGCTCCCTGTGCCTTCGACATGTTTTACAGACACAATCACATTTAAAAAGCAACCCTGTAGTGAGGCCAAGAGCAGACGTTTGTCTTGTCTCTGAGTGCACTCATCAGAGCTGCCTCTGTAGGTGGAGTCGGAGCAGAGGACATGGTCTCCCCCGTTCCAGTTTATCAGACAAGGACTCATGGTGATGTTAGGATGGAAGGGGGGTAACGGTTGAGGCAACCGCTTGCCAACTCTTCTTCCTATTTGAGTCTGTAAATCATTCAACACAGAGCCACACGTGGTAAGAGGTGAGGAGAGAGTGTCTCTCTATAAATGCAAACTGTGTGACCGTGCATGGGAAACTCACCCCTGCAGACACCACAGGGCATGCAGCGCCTGCACTCAGGTGCAGTTAGGGTGAAATGAAACTATTGGGAAAGAAAATCAAGTACCTTTAACTGCCTTTTCCAACAAACTCGCCCCAAAAAAGTTTCCACTGAACAGAGGACATGCTTATAAGGTGGTCCTGGGTGATGTCTAAGGGTCCTGTGGACACAGCACCAAGGCCATAGCACTCGAGCTCGGTGCCCTTTGTCATACCTCTGCCAGCGATGGAAAGTACAGTGTGGCTTTTTCAGATCATTTCTAGGGGATAATAAAGTATGGCTTGAACCATGGCTCCGTCCTCAACTTGCTGTCACCCCTCATGCACCTGCCTTCTCTTCTGCTAAGTGGGTGCAGCGATGCCCAATTTCCCAAGTGGTGCCAGAACTGGAGGGGACATTGGCAAAGTACCACATGTGTCTGGTGCTTAGCAGAGTATCAAGAAATGGAAGCAGTGATTAAGAACGTTTTAGGGAGACACTATCCCCTGTTTTTGCTATCTAAACATTATAGCATGACTTAATAAACACTTTAAAAGTTAACTTTCCTTTTTAATGGTTTATACACCTGCAAAATAAGAATAGCAGGTCAGAGAGCACATTTAAATCAGAGGTGAAAATTACATTTGTAAACTGTTGGGAACCTCTTGAGAGAAACACATTCTGAATTGTATCCCCAGTAATTTAGTAGAAATAAAGTGCTGCACTGGGAGGAAAGTTTCATCTCATTTAAGATAATATAAAATATTCTTCCATGAAACTTGGTATATTCACAAAGGCTTTCTTTATTGTTGATAGATTGTTAAAATAACATACAAAATATGTGGCAAAGCAATAAACCGTGTCACGCTGCACTCATGATCTCATGGAAAGACGCCCTAAAGAAAAAGATTCAGAAATCAAAGAACAAGAGAAACAAAGTAAATAGCTCAAAAATTGATTTTTTTTCCTAAGTGTTTTCTTCTTCATTTGCTTCTCTGGGTCTTATACAAGTACTTAATGACTGGAGAAATTTATTCAGAAATATCTGTTTTTGCAACTATGTGTTATCAAATTGAATAACTTTATAAATATTCCTAAATAAGTAGTTAGTAAAAATTGATGGTTTTAATAATAAAAAGAAACTCAGCAACAAAATTATTTTTGAGTCAGGGTTATCATGGTATCAAACATTATCCTCTATGTTTGTTATTCATAAAAGTAATTGAACCCTTTAAAATACATCCTGTAACTTAGTTTCATAAAATTATTTCAAATGCAATTCAGATCTCTTCCCAAGAATTAATTTTAAAAATATGAAGAAATAAAATTGATATATTAAAAGATTTGGGGACTTGAAATTTAGAAGGCAAAGTCATTGATTACACTTAAATGAAATTTGGAGACAACTAAAGGGAATTTTCCACCCTATCCAGCCTAAATGAGAGGACAAAAGGGGTAGACAGAGCAGACTACAAGTAGTGGCCTCTAAGATTAAAAAGAAGTCTCTTTGTCGCAATTTTATCATCACTTGTAAGTGATAAAGTGCCAAAAGACAGGTTTGTGGCAGTAGCAATACATTTTCTTTGAGGCAGTAAAATCATCAACAAGGTGCCATTGTGTAGCCCTGCTTGAATATGAAAGCAATTTTCCAAAGCCCTGTACCACAATTCTTTTGTTTTTGTCAAGAACGAACGTTCCAGGTCACAGTTTCATGACTGATTTTGAGAGACGCTGCTTGAAGAAGGATGAGCGGCTCCCACCTGATTGTGTGCAAGGCTGCGCCGTCCTCAGCTGTGTACCTGCAAATGCCTAAGAGGAGGGCGAATGCTCACAGGACTTCTGTGCGCTTGGCGGCCCAGTATCCTGGCATGCTTTTCTATGAAATTAAAGTAGGAAAGGACAAGTTTGGAAGAGATTTTAAAAAGAGGAAGAAAATAGAAATTAAACAAATCTAAGTAAAAGTTTAGGGAATGTTATACAATTATACAAAAATCAACATGTACATTAGATGAAAGCACTGACTTCTTTTTTACCATTCCATTATTTAAAATAAAACAATTCCACTAAAAATGGCATTTAATAATACTTTCAACAAGTTCCTTTTAGGCTAGGTTTAAGGCAATTCCAAAGTTGGGAAATATTCACAGATCACCTTTGGATATTTAATCCACTTATGACCAAATGCTATTTTAATTATTCAAATTTCCCAACAGCTTTGATGTATCATTTTATGGTCAATAATTACTTATATAGAGATGTTGCTTAGAAAAAGGGTAATAAATTTTGTGTCAAAAATCAATTGCCCCCGCTCTTTTGCGCCCCTTGGCGTGGAGGGCCAAATCCTTCAGTCTGACACCAGGGCTTGATGACATCCATTTTATGATATACATAAGTGTGAGTGCTTTTAAGAAATTGGCAAGTCTACTTAGTGGTTGTTTGAGAGCCATACAGGGGACAGCAAAGGCGGGAAAGTTAAAAAGGTCACAGTGCTAGGGGATAAAGTTATAGCAGAGCAGTGGGTGACCTGCCCGCTTCAGCCTAAAGAATATAAACCCAGAGGCTTCTCAGAAAATGATATTTTCCAATTAACTTAATTTTTAAAATAACCATAAGACCTTGTTATTTCAATGCTTAACTTAAAATGTTTCTAAAATAGAATTTTTGTTTCAGTAATTATTAAAATAAGTCATATTTTATTCATTGTATGAAGATTTAAGGTCTTATAGAAGCTCATTCTGTACATCAAATAGCACTGTAAAAATTCTGTAGATGCGGGGGGGGGTTGGGGAAGGCACAGAAGATTGGGTTTAATTGGGCAGACCTAGAACATCCTTAAAGAACTGATTATTTAATTAGCTCCTAATATGATCTTACCTTTTGTAGATTTTTTTTTGTGATTTTTAAAACAGTATGGTAGTTTGAGGCTTTTGTGGACCCCAGAAAATTATGTTCCTAAATTAATTGACTCCCATGGGTGTGAACCTGTTGTAGATTCAGAATTTTGATTAAGTTACTTCAGTTAAGGACCTTTGATCACATTACTCCACTAAGATATGGCCCAGAGTGGGTCTTAATCCTCTTACTGGAGTCCTTTAAAATTGGGATGAATTCAGAAAGACAGACAAAGAGAAAAAACCCAGGAGCTCAGAGAAGAACCCACAGCAGCTGAAGCTGAAATCAACAGGACCCAGGAGAGATAAGGCCACAGATGGAGCAGCCAGAAGCTGAAAGCAGCAGAGCCTGGAGAAGAAGGCAGAGACGGGCAGACACCACCATTGTGCCTGCCATGTGACAGGAATCCAGGATCACCGGCAGCCATGTCTTGAGGAAAGAACTCCACCTGATGCCTTTATTTGGACATTTTTCTCAGCCTTGGAACCGCAAGCTTATAAGTTAATAAATCCCCATTGTAAAAGCCAACTCATTTCTGGTATATGGCCTTGGCACCTTTTAAGAGATCAGGCAGCAGCCAGTCTAGGAGGGGTTAGAAATAAATTGCCTCAGAAGCAAAAGGGTAGGGCAGAGGAACTTAAAATATTCTCTTACATCCAACTTCATGAGTTTCTCATTCATTAAACAGAACTTTAATGCCATTCTTTCTTTTGGAAAAAAATTCTAAATTCTCCCTTATTCCCCCTAAACTTAAACTGACTTCTCTTGCCCACTCTAACTCATACCTAATTATCCATATTTGTTGAGAGTGGTTTTTCCATGAGAAGTCTCTAATCACTCATTTCTGGATAAATTTGAGGGTCTGTACAAGTAGCAAGTGAAGGCAGATTTGTAAACAGCCAGAGGTCTAGAGCCACCTCATAAAACACTAACAGAGCCCCTTGGTGAAGTTGGGAGCATTATTGGTTCAAGATGTTTAAGAAAACCTCTGTCCAATCACTAGCTAACCACTAAGCTAACCAAGCAAAGACTTTGATAGCCACACACTTCAAATAATACACACTTTACAAAATTAGTCAGGAAAGTCACTAACAAATGACAAACAGTGACAACAATGAATGCTCGGTGGGGAGGGGCAACTGATTTCTAGAGAAGCCACATTATAGTATTTTAAATGTCCATATTTTAACCACATTATAAGACATGCAAAGAAACAGGAAAGCATGGCCCAAACATAGGAAAAAAGCAATCAAGAGAAATTTCCCTGAGGAAGCTCAAATGTTAGGCTTACTAGACAAAGACTTTAATTGGATATTATATACATGATCAAATAACTAAAGGAAAGTATATATGAATAATTTTAAGTATGAGAACAATGTCTCACCAAGTAGAGAATATCAATAAGAGGATATAAAGTGTTTTTAAAAAACAACCAAATAGGGAACCAGCTGTGGCTCAATTGGTAGGGCTTTGGTTTACCACATGGGAGGCCCCGGGTTCAGTTCCCAGGGCCTCCTGGAGAAGGCAAGCCGCTGTGAGCAGGCAAGCTGCCACACGGTGAGCTGACTCAGC
>PVKH010034479.1:0-11863 GCA_004027955.1 Chaetophractus vellerosus
GGTTTGTTTTTTGAGAAGATTTTAAAAATTGACAAACCCTTAGCTAGACTAACAAAGAAAAAAAGAGAGAAGATGCAAATACACAAAATAAGAAATGAGGAAGTAGATATCACTACTGACCATAAAGAAATAAAAAGTATTATAAGAGGATACTTTTAAAAATTATATGATAACAAGATGGATAATTTAGAGGAAATGGACAAATTCCTAGAAACACACAAGAAACATACATTGATGAAAGAAGAAATTGATGAACTCAACAGACTGACCACAAGTAAAGAGATTGAATTAGTTATCAAAAACCTCCCAACTAAGAGCCCAGGACCAGATGGCTTCACAGGTGAATTTTACCAAACACTCCAGAAAGACCTCACCAATCCTGCTTAAACTCTTCCAAAAAATAGAAGTGGAGTGAAGATTGCCTACTCATTCTATGATGCCAACATCACCCTAATAACAAAGCCACACAAAGACATCACAAGATAGGAAATCTATAGACCAGTCCCTCTAATGAACCTAGGTGCTAAAATCCTCAACAAAATGCTTGCTAATTGTATTCAACAACACATTAAACAAATTATACAACATGACCCAGTGGGTTTCATCCCTAGTAAGGATGGTTCAACCTAAGGAAATAATCAATGTCATACACCACATAAAGAGCTTGAAAGAAAAAATCACATGATCATCTCTATAAATGCAGAAAAAGCTTTTAGCAAAATACAGCACAATTTCCTCATAAAAATATTTCAAAAGATAGGAATAGAAGGAAACGTCCTCAATATGATAAAGGGTATATATGAAAACCTCCATAGCTAGCATCATATTCAATGGTGAAATGCTAAAATCTTTCCCTCTATGTTCCAGAACAAGACCAGGATGCCCACTGTCACTGCTCCTATTTAATATTGTGTTAGAAATACTTGCTTGAGCACTTAGGCAAGAAAATGATATAAAAGGCATCCAAATGGAAAGGAAGAAGTAGAAATTTCACTATTTGCAGATCACATGATCCTATGCATAGAAAGCCCTGAGAAATCTACAACAAAGCTTCTAGAGCTTATAAATGAGTTTAGTAAAGTGGCAGATTATAAGATTAAAGTTCAAAAATAAGTTTCATTTCTGTACACTAATAATGAGCAATCTGAGGAGGAAATGAAAAAATTCCATCTATAATAGCAACTAAAAGAATCAAATATTTAGGAATAAATTTAACTAAAGATGTAAATGACTTGTATGCAGAAAACTACACAACACTGTCAAAAGAAATCAAAGATGACCTAAATAAATGGAAGAATAGTCCCTGTTCATGGATAGGAATTCTAAACGTCATTAAGATGTCCATCCTACCCAAACTGATTTACAGATTTAATACAATGCCAATAAAAATTACCTCAGCATTTTCTTACTGAATTGGAAAGGCTAACTATGAAATTTATTTGGATGGGCAAAGGGCCCCAAATAGCTAAAGAAATAATGAAAAAGATGAAATTGGAAGAATCACACTACCTGACTTTAAAATACATTACAAAGCTACAGTGGTCATGATGTTGGCACAAGGATAGACATACTGACTAATGGAACCTAATTGAGCATTGTGATATGGATCCTTGCAAATACAGTCAACTGATATTCAAAAAGGCTACCAAGCCCATTCAACTGGAAAAAATGGCCTCTTCAACAAATGGTGCTTAGAGAACTGGATATACATATCCAAAAGAATGAGAGAGTAACACCATCTCAAACCTAATATAAAAATTAACTCAAGATGGGTCAAAAATCTAAATATAAGAGCCAAGACCATGATGACCTTGGAAGAAAATGTAGGGAAACATCTAAAAGAACTTTTATTGGGAAATGATTTCATGACCATTATAATTGAAGCAAGAGCAATGAAATAAAAAATAGATAAATGAGATCTCTTCAAAATTAAAAAAAAAACAACTTTTGCACCTCAAAGAAGTTTGTCAAGAGAGTGAAAAGGCAGCCTACTCAATGGGAGAAAATATTTGGTAACTATAAATCTGATAGATGCCTAATATCCAGGATATATAACAAAATTCTACAACTCAAAAATAAAAAGACAAAAAAAAACATTTAAAAAATGGGTAAGTGATTTGAATAAACACTTCTCCAAAGAAGAAATACAAATGGATTTAAAAAAGCACCTGTGTAGATGCTCAACATCTCTAGCTATTAAGGAAATGCAAATCAAAACTACAATGAGATATCATCTCACACCCATTAGACTGGCAGCTATTAAAAAACAGAGGACTACAAGTGTTGGAGATGATGTGGAGGAATGGGAACACTTATCCACAGCTGGTGGAACTGCAGAATGGTGCAGCCATTGTAGAGGACAGTCAGGCAGTTCCTCAGGAAGCTAACTATAGAACTGCCATATGATCCAGCATTTCCACTACTTGGTTTATACCCAGAAGAATTGAAAGCAGGGACATGAACAGATATATGCACACCAATGTTCATAGCAACATTATTCACTTTTGCCAAAAGTTGGAAACAACCCAAATGTCCATCAACAGATGAATGGATAAGCAAAACTCTGTTATATATACACAATAAATTATTACTCTGCTGTAAGAAGGAATGCAATATTAACACATGCGATAACATGGATGAATCTTGAAGACCTTATGTTGAGTGAAGCAAGCCAGGCACTGAAGGACAAATATTATATGACCTCACTGATAAGAATTAAGCAATTGAGAAGACTCACAGAACTAGAGTCTGGAAAATAGACTTACAGACAGAAAAGTAGGAAGAGGGTTGTGAGCCAATGCCCATATGGGAAAAATCTGGGATAAGGTGGAGGTGTGTAAGCTTTGCAGTGGATGGGCATGACAGTGGGGCAATGATGTTAGTGGGTTGGGCAGTGTTGGTCTGTGAGGGTGGTAGGGTGGGGAGGGTGAGTTGGACTGGCCATGGAATGGGTCAGGGAAGGTTGGGGGAAGTAGCAGGTGAACTTTGGGTATTTGTAGTTATGTGGTTGAAACTACAAATATGGCAGGGAAGGTGTATTAGTCAGGGTTCTCTCAGGAAACAGAATAAACAGGAGATATCTGTCAATAATATGAGATTTTATAAGAGTCTCTCACATGATCGAGGGGATGCACAAGTCCAGGTTCTGCAGGGAGGCTGCAAGCCAGAGGCTCCGATGAAAGTCCAATGAAAGGTCCTTGATGAGTTTCTGGGAGAAGTTGGCTGTCCAAAGATGAGCTGGGAAATTCTCCCTGAATGTTGAAATCACTTCCCCTTTTAAAGTAATGAACTGATTGGATAAAAGCCTCACCCATTGCTGATGGCAATCTCCCTGATTGATGCAGATGTAATCCACCATCCACCTAGTAAACTCACTGGTGACCAAAGTCCATAAATGTCTTGGGTTACAATTAGCCCAGAGCTTGCTGGACCAAACACCCAGACACAATTACTTGGCCAAGTTGACACATTAGCCTAACCATCACAGGAGGGTACTGGTTTGGACATGTTGGACGTGGGGGTTATGCGGGTCAGGGAGCACCTGGGGCAGGCTTGTAGGGACTGTGTGAGTTTTGTCTTGTCATAGTGTGCTGTATCAGTGGGTGGAGTCCCACATAATGAGTGGGAAGGTGTTGGACTCCCATTCTGGGGAGGACTGATTTGTTCACAAATAGAGAGGTGGGAATCTCTCAAGAGCATAGGCAATGCCTAAAAGAGGAGGCAGGCCAGTATATCAAGCCTTTAATGTTCTTGCAAGTAACTAGGAATCTTCTTCAAGGAGTAAAGTTTGGTGTTGGTTGTGGGTCCCAAGGGGAGGTGGGAAGGGAATAGAAAAGATGAAACATGGGGCATGTTTGAGATGATGAAATTGTTCTACATGATCTTGCATTGATGGATACAGGCCATGTTAACTTTCATCAAAATTTATAAAATTGTATGGTCCAAAATGTAAAACCATAATACAAATCATTGACCGTGGTTAGGAGCAATGTTTCAATATTTGTACATCAATTGTAATAAATGTACCATCCAAATGTAAAATGTTATTAATAGGGGAAATGCGAAAAGGGAGAGGATGTTGGGTGTATGGGAGTCCCTATATTCTGCATGTGACTTTTCTGTAACGTAAAGCTTCTTTGAAGACAAAATTTTAAAAAATAAGTCACTAGGAGAATAAACAGAAGAAAATGTCACTGTACATACAAGACAACAAATCTTATAGTGATGAAAGCTTTAATGTCAAAATTATTTTAATTTTATATTTTTTGTTATTTTTTATTATTAAATTTTTTAATTGTATTTTATTTGTGATTTTTAAACGATCATTTTTATTTCATTTTCTTATTAATTGTATTTGGATATATTGTTGGCTTCATTGAAGTTTTGGATCACAGCAGGGTTACAAATGTGGCAGGGAAGGATCTATGGTGCAAGGTGTCAGTGATGGGGGATGCATGGGAAGAGGTTCACCTGGAGCATACCTATAAAGCATATGAATGTGTTCAAGTGTTGATGGAGCATTGTCACTATGGGCGGAGATTCACACAATAACCAAAAAAATATAGAATTCCCATCATGGGGAGCTCTGCCACGTTCTCTAATTGAAAAACAAGAATCCCCTGAGTACAGGGGCAGTGACTAGTGAAGGAGGATGGACAATTGATGGGCCTTTGATATTGATGACCGTACTTTCGAAACTTTTCTTTTGAAATTGAAGCTTAGCCTAGTATTATAGTATACCTAAGAGTTATCTCCTGAGAGCCTCTGTGTTGCTCATATGTGGCCTCTATCTAAGCCAAACTCAGCATATAAATGCATTACCTTCCCCCCAGCATGGAACATAACTCCTTGGGATAAACCTCCCTGGCACCAAGGGATTAATACTAAGCACTAACTAGCAATGCAACTGGAAGGACACCTTGACCAAAAGGGGGAGAGGGTAGAGACAAATGAGTTTATATAGCTAAGAGACTTCAAAGTAAGTCAGGAGGTCATTCCACAAATTATGCTTATGCATGTCTCAGCAGGATCTCATTGACTGCCAACATAAATATTGCCTCAAAAAGCAGGGCTCCTGAGGGCTCTGGAGACATCAGACATTATAGGCTGGCCAGACAGCTGAGGAGTTTGGCACCCTGCCAGTAGGCCCTACTTTGGAATTTCTGCTCCTCAGTGTGGCAGAGTTGGACTCAGTTGTGGTTTCCCTACACATGGCTCTTCTGTCCCTTCTATTTGAACCTAGAGTTGATAGGTATATGTCCAAGAGACTTAAACGTTTGGGCTGCCTGTGTGCCAGTTGGGCCTGAATCTCAACAGAGTTGCAACACCTACTCTCCAGTTCATTGAACTCACCCAGGACAACTAACAAAGAGATGATGATGGACAATGACCATCCTGAGGAACAGAGAGAGTTTGCAATGGCAAGCAAGATATCCCATCCATCTGCCCCATGGGATCTAAGCCTCCTCTCAATTAGAGACAGAGTGGGCATCACCATCCTAGAATCCTCAGGATTGGGGAAGGAATGATGGACTAGAGTAGACTTACTGGTATTCTACTATAGACTTAGTGTGATTCTAGCAATGGAAGAACTTTTATCATTGATGTGGGGACAGTGGCCACCAGAGGTTCTGAGGGGAGGGAGAGAGAAAAATAGGTGTAATGTGGGGACATTTTCAGGACTTGGAAATTATGCTGAATGACCGCAATGGCAGATACAAGTCATTATATATCTTGTCATAACTTACAAAATTGTGTGGAAGAGAGTGTAAACTACAATGTAAACTATAATCCATGCTTAGTGGCAATGGTCCAAAACGTGTTCATCAAATGTACCAAATTTACTGCACTAATAGAAGATATTGCTAATGTTGGAAAATGTGGGAGGGGTAGGGAGTGGGGCATATGGGAATCTCCTATATTTTTAATGTAACATGTATGTAATCTAAGTATCTTTTAAAAAGAATTTTAGGGGGCCGGCTGTATCTCAATTGGTAGGGCTCTGGTTTACAACATGGGAGGTCCCGGGTTCGGTTCCCGGGGCCTCCTTGAGTGGGCAGACTGCCTCGAGAAGGCAAGCAGCCGCAGGCAGGGCAAGCCCCCATGGGCAGGGCAAGCCCCCGTGGGCAGGGCAAGCGCCTGTGAGCAGTGCAAGCCGCTGCGAGCAGGCAGGCCGCCACATGGTGAGCTGACTTGGCAGGTCGCCGCAGCAGGGGGAGACAAGCAGATACAGAAGAACACAAAAATGAACACAGCAAGAACAAGCAGAAAAGGGAGGATATATAATAAATAAAAAATAAATCTTAAAAAAAAATTTTAAAAGTATATATATAAAAAAGAAACTACATTTATTCTAAACATTTTGGCTATTTTGGCTCTGAGAAAATGTTAAAAAGTTGTGAGTCATTATTTGCATAAATGCTGGTTTTCTTTAATTTTCAAACTTTCATATCTGTGATCAAATACATTTTCTAAGCAGGAATTAATGAAACAAAAACTACACCTTCCTAATTTCCTATTTAAGATTGTATATTCTTTGCATCTTTTCCTATTTGTGTTGCTCTTTTAGATAAATGCAAGAGCTATTTTATATTTCAGATTTTATCATTTGTCTTAGATTTTTTCAGCTATATTTTTGTCAGATCTCTAGTGTTAATTTATCAAGGAAAGCCTTCCTTGTGAAGATTAGAAATTTTTTCTGATTTGTTTTAATATGTCATTATTTTCTATTTTAAATTTAAATCTTTTAGTACATTGAGTGAATTTATTTTGACTTTCTGGTTTTGTATCCAATAAAAACTGTTCTAAAACTGGCTAGAAAATCACTTTTTTTTCCTAATAACTTTATCATTCCTTATTTTTAAGAAATTTAGTTCTTTGGAATTTGTGCATTTTCTTGACATGAAGTAGATATCTAACATTTTTCTTATTAAATGCATCAGCAAATATGCAAACACCCTTCATCTTCTCTCCATTGATTTGAAATGCTCTATTTTTATGTACTAAATAACTTTACTTTGCCCCGAAAACATGGCTCTACTGATAACCTCTTCTTTGCTCCATTATTCTGCTTGTCTTCTCCTGAGTCAAAAATACAACATAGCTATTATAATTTTAGAATATCTTTTGATAATTGGTAGGGTATTATCTTCCTTATCTTTCAAAAATGTTTTTTTTACAATTCAGTCATTTTGTTTTCCAGGTAAATTCTAGAATAGCTTGTCCATATTTAAAATATTCTCATGACTCTTAATTATGGAAGTTGGCTAACTTTTTACTCTTAGTTATTTCTTTTGATGCTACATGTGAGTTTGAGGGCTGAAAGTTTCCGGGGAGAATAGTGAATATGTGGCCCAGCTTTTCAGAATGCTGAACACTTGTAAATGCCATCTATAGACAATGCACTAGCTGATGATTTTTAAAGTCTCCCAGGAAACAAAAATAATGAACAGTGCCTGCCATCTCTCTCTAATTTTTTGTTATTATAACTATACTCTATTGATGTGAACAAACAAGCTCTTTGCATGAAGATACATTTGGGTGAGTGGGGCTCTGTACAGGTGGAGGCTAGGAGAAGAAACTGTGCCTCCCAGTGGTGTTCATCCTCTTTTGGAGGGAACACAGCCTGAGAGGGGGCCGATTCCATCAAGATGTGGGGCGGTCAGACGTCCACATCACACAGCCCTCATGTGAAGCAAGCGGAGCATGCACGTGCCAAAGAGTAGCCTCATGATTTCACTAGCCCCTCGATAAGATGCAATATTGATGAGCAAAAGGGAGAACTCCCCTTCCACCTCCTGTTCCCACCCAGCTGCAGGTCTCGTCGCACAAGTGGACTCCTTCCCCACGCTCAGTGCATCCCTGCATCTTGGAAATGGAGAGAATGCAGGTGACACCTTGTCTTCTCTCAGAAGCTCACCACAATTGGACAAAGGAGAGGGATAAAGGGCAATTGTTGATGAGGTCAGGGGATATTGATTCAAATGTAGGTAAGATTTACAAACTGCATTAGATTACAAATTCCTGAATAGCTTTATTTTCTTCGATCTTGTCTCCAGATAAATGGGGAGGGATGGGACTGGAAATCGCAATGTGGTTTAAAAGTGGCAGGTTGAGAGTGGTTATTAGAATAAAACCTGTTCTATGCCTCCACCTCACTGAAGTAAGTATTTACACAAAAAAGTAAATGGACTGAACACCCTCTCACTTTTTAATGCCAGATAATTCAGAATCACCCTTTGTACCTCCTCATTATTGCTCTCAGGAGCCCTATTGATTTTACTTCCTGTCTATTTCTCGAGTATTTCTTAATACATTTCCAGCACGACCACCATCACCCTGGTCCAAACCAACATCGGCTCTCACGTGGATTAATGCAATTTCTCCTATCTCTTCTTCTTGTCTCCATGATGGTTCTTCTGTAAGATAAATTCCATACAGCAGCCAAAATTACATTAAGAAATAAAACAAGAAGAAGATAAGCAAGCAAATGTTATCAACCCTATAATTCCATCTTAATTATCTCTATTATATGGCTTCTTCAGAGAATAAAATCCAACATTGTTTACATGATCTAATTGACCCTATTAATAATGTCTATCTACTGCTTCAGTCTTATCTCTCACCACTCAAATCTTTCCCCCCTACACCCCAGGTACACGCGTTTCTTCTATGTCCACAAGATTCAACATCTCTCCTCTCCATATTTTCATAATTGTCCTCACCCTGGTTCACTTAGCTAATTCCTACTCACTCTTCATAATGCATCAATAAGTGTCACTTCCTTCATTATTGTACACTTTGATTCCCCCTGGATATGATGGATTCTGAAAAAATTCTGCTTTTTCCTTTGCAAAATTCATTATGATTTTAGTGTGATTATGTGTTTCCGATTTATCTCTCCTGTAGACCATAAGCTCTGTGGCTGTATGTGTGAGGGAGGTAAGGGGGAAGATCATGCAAATTGAGTTGACTCAATCCCTGAAAGAAAATTGGACTACAATGAATTCTCAAGACCGTTTTCGAGGAAAGAAACCTCTCAGTTTTGGCAGATGATGACAGGAGCATTGAATAAATGAAACCATAGGGAGCCTCCTTCTTACCTAGGTTTCATCCTTCCCTTAAGGCACCGAGGTCAGCCCCTCCAGAGCCGACAGGTATTGACAGAGTCCTAACTCTAAATAACCTGGGAAAGCATGACTCTATTAACTGAACACAGAACTACAATCCAGAAGATGAGGGCTGTATTCCCAGTTATACACATGCTATTAATTTTCTCTCTGATCCTGAACAAAGCACTAAGCATTTTCACGTAGTACTTCCTCCTTTAGGAAAAAGCTGACTTGACTCCTTAAGGAAATGAAGTATTGTAATCCATTTCATATTTTTCAAAACAGAGTTGAACTTCTCACAATTACTTTCTTATGGTGTAATATCGATCACAATCCAGCTTCCTTATTAACCCAACCACATATTAATTATTGATGGAAATTGTCTGCCTGAGATTCTAACTCAATTAAACATCTTTGTTATCAGCCTCCTCATAAAGTCACATCCATCATCAGGACTGTTCACTGCTAGGCAGTTTGAATGTCTGTCCTAACGTTGTTCTGTGTGAGTAGGTTCTTTCATGGCTGAAAACAAGCCAGGGAATAATAAGCTTGATTTTATTAGGAAATAAACAGCATACTGCAATGCTTCACTAGATTTCTAAGAGGATGTGACATGTACAGTAAAAAGCTAAAGCATTAAAGTGACCTCTTCCAAATACACCCAGAAAGCCCTGCAGTTGAAAATAGACCTTCTGCTTTCCCAGGTTTCTATAGGAAAATGTCTCTTTTGGGTTTAAGAGAATATTATTACTTACCAAATTGCACTTCATGTCACGTAGTTTAGTCTGGATAAATTGAACTTCCTGATTCTCCTTTGTATTGTTTCATGTATCCAATTTTTTAAAACAGAAGTTACAGTACCATAAAAAATCATTGCTATATATAAGAAAGAAAGAAAAAAATCCAACGATTTTGTTTTGACATATAAACAAATTTATGGTAAAAATATATATTCTTGAACTCTCTCATGCAACACTGCAATTGACTTGCATGATCAGATTTATTCTTGTGGATTTTGACAACATTGGGATAAATTCACAAAAATTAAAGCAAGCCAAGTATGAGTTCAATAAGGATCCACCAAGGGGGTGGGTTGGCTTGTGGTACAGCAAATTCCTGGTCACCATGATATCAGCACAACGGTCGCTGAAAGAAAAGTCCTACGTGTGGAGGAAAGTTAAATGGAGGATGTCTAACTCCACCTCTACCTTCAATGCTCCAAATGTGATCCAGAACCCCAGTTAACTTCACAGCCAGATTCCTCACTGGGTCATTGTAGTAGTTATCTACTGGGAAGTTGAGGCTCAGGGTCTCTTCTGATGTTGCAGTCAGATGTTAGCTGGGGGTACAGTTATCTGATGGCTTAAATATTGTAGAGGGTCCAATTTCAGGGTAGCTCTGTTGCATGCCTGGCAAGATGGTGCTGGATGTTGACCATGGGCTCAGTTGCTCTCAACGTGGGCATCTGCAGGAATGCTTGAGTGTCCTTGTGGCTTAGTGGTTGGCGTCCCTAGTGTGAGCATTCCAAGAAGCCAAGGCAGAAACTGCAGAACCTTTTATGACTTAGCTTCAAAAGCCACAAATTGTCACTTGAATCAAAATGGGAGAGAACTACACAATGGCATAAATCTCAGTAGGTGAGGTTCATTGATAGACATCTTGGAAGCTAGTTATTACTGTCTATTTTCTACTCCCAATGTTTCGTGTTTCTCTCAAATGCAAAATGCACATATTCTATGTTGAGAGACGATCTCCCATGGGTCTCTCATATTTCTGCACATCTTATGAGCAGAGGGACTGTCTTTTTTTTTTTTAAGATTCTCTTTTCAAAGATGATTATAGAGCAAGAAGCCTTAGAAGATAGTTTCTCTCTAGAGCAAAAGGCACACTTACTTATGGCCTAGAAATATACTATATCCATCTGGGGCAAAGCAGAGGCATTCTTACTGTCCAGTATAATAAAGATTATATCTCCCTCTTAGGCAAAAGGAAGACAAATTTACTACTATAAAATATTTGCGTTTCCCTAAGCTCAGTAGTAATTTTGGTAATGAAATCCATTGTGTGTGCAGGCAGGTGACCATCTAGGTCTCATAGCATTGTTCTCACATGACTTGGGCACAAGGAAAAGGCACCAAATACGCTGATGCTCATACTTCTTGCTGTGCAATGAGTATTAAAGTTCCTTTTCTCTGACTAAGGAATCTCATGTCTTTTACCAGCATCCATGTAACTTTGGCAGGTGTAATGGTTTCAGAGTTTTATTTAATTGTGAATTCCAAAAATATAGATTGGATTGTTCTTGTAAGCTAATCTGTTCATCTGGGCATGATTGAGTTGTGAAAAGGGCATTAACTGGGCCCCGCCCCTCGGTGGGTGTGGTCTCAAGTATAAAGGCTAGGAAGCAGATTGAAAAGCAGATTGAGAAAAGCAGATTGAGAGAAGAGATTTGGAGAAGCAGATTTGAGAAGCAGTTCTGATGTTGATGTGAGCCGATCGCCGGATAGGCTACAGCTGGCCTTGTGGAGAGACACAAAGCATAGAAAGCCTCATCGTCTTCAGCTGAACTCGTGAAGGAAACAGAAGCTAAGCCCGGAGAGAAACGCAGCCCCGGGAACAGAGGAACCTGGAAGCCTGAACCCTGGAGACGTCGGCAGCCATCTTCCTCCAACACGTGGACTTGGGTATGGGAAGAAATTTATGCTTTGTGGCCTGGTAACTGTAAGCTTCTACCCCAAATAAATACCCTTTAT
>PVKH010034480.1:0-11862 GCA_004027955.1 Chaetophractus vellerosus
CCGGAGCCCTACCAATTGACCTACAGCCGGTTCCCGAGAATTCTTTTCAAAAGATTCCCTCCCCACTGCTCCCTGCTCCCTGGCCCTGGCCCCAAACAATGGGCAGTGGATATGTTCAGGCTGCACCCACCAGGGATCCCCACAGTGGAGGAGGGGTAAGCAGACTTGCCATGCCAGTTGTCCGGAGCCACAGGGCGGTCCCATTTCCGTGGACCTGCAAAGTCAAGGTGTAGCCTGCTCCTGCCTTTTCAGCCTCCTCTGCTGGGAGCCATTTTGGAACCCAGAGCCTGCAGGCCAATTTAGTGTTCCTTGAACAGGTTTTCCACTCCTGGGTAAACAAGGATATATCTGGTGTCACATGGGTTTGGATAGACTGTTTCATTAGTGAGGTGTAACTATTTTCTCATTTTTGTGTTCATTTCTTCTTTGACCCTTGGCTGACTAAGATCTGAGGAGCTCCTTTTTCAAACATGGGGGTTTTTCTAGTAATCTTGCTAGGATTGAATACTCATTTAATTCACCACTCTTCTAAGACTGCCTCTGCCTGGTTGTTCAATGTTAAATATCTTGAACTTGAGAACTGCACCTGAGATGGTTACATAAGTGAATATCCTTGTTCTTAGGAAACGTACATATCAGTTTTAAGGGTCCAAAGAACATATTGTATACAACCTACACTCACATGTACAATAAATGGATCAATATATAGACAGATGGCTATATAGAAAGATATGACAAATATGGCAAAATGTTAAAATTGGTGGATCTGGGTATCTTGGGGGTTAGGGGTATGCTGGAGTTTTCTCTGTATGGGGTCTGTTTTATCCCCGCCACCAGAGATGGCTTCCTCATCTGTTTGCTCATTGTTTTTGCTTGTTGTTTATGCTAGTTGTCTGCTCGTTGTTTTTTGCTCATTGTGTTTGGATTTTTTTTCTTTAGGAGGCACCAGAAATTGAACCTGATACCTCCCATGTGGGAGGCAGGCACTCAACTATTTGAGCCACATCTGCTTCCCTATATTATTTTTGTAATTGTCCTGTAAGTTTGAAAGTATTTCAAAACAAAAAGTTATAAATAAAAAGGGTTTTAAGGGGAACGCAATTGAAATTGACTTAGGATGGAAATAAAAAGCAATGTGTTCTATAAAAAAAAAAAAAATCAAATCAAATCAAATTCCTTTCCCCTGCCCAAACAATTCAGTCTAAAGCCATTAGATGGGGCTGAGCTAAGAGTCCTCATTTTGCAGTGGGGAGGAATCCACGATGGCCTAAAGGAAGGTGTCAAAGCCTGAGCAGAGCAAGAAGGGGACACCCATGTAGGGTGTTGGAATCTGGGCATGGTAAGGAGGATATTCATGTGGTGGTGTGGCCTGGCCCAATTTAACATATAAGGAGTCAGAAAACTGCTATAATTTTAAAAGATTAAATGAATTTGACAAGCCAAGGAAACAAATAATAGTATATCCAAGATGAGGGAATTAGGTTTAACTTTAAAACAGAAATCGAACTTATGGCAAACAGACATGACAACATACAGCACATATTCTTACTTAACTCAAAGAATAACCCTGATTCCTTGAAATAGGTCAGTGATATGGTGTTCATTTTGTTATTTTCTCAGTGCTGATTTTGGCAGCATTCACTTTAAAAACAAAATTTCACTTGGAATGACGGTCTCTCCTGAACTTGTTAACAAAAAAGAAACTCGGGAAAACCTGATCGTGAGCTACACAAATGTTAGTTATTTGAAAAAATGGTAGTTTTCAGTAAGCCATCCCCAATTTCTAGTCCTTTTAAAAATAAAGAGAGAAAGAAAAGTACAAAAGATAAAAGAATGAAAGAAAACAGCAAGAACAAAGAACAAGGCAAACAATATTAACTCAGAAACTAAAATAGGTTGGAAAACTGCTCCTGAAGCTGTAAACTGATCATGATGCACGCTGATAATATCTCATTACACCAACAAAAGAAAGTTACAAGATAATGGACCAAATCATCACCTTCCTTGCATTACAATTTCGTGCACATGCTTTGATATAGTGCCTTCTAGCCACACCTAGTTGGAGTAACATTAACTACTTGGCAATTTGTAGTATTTAAGAACCAAGTAAAACCCTGAAAGGAACTTACCAGGCAAGGATGGATGACACGGCAAAGAAAATATGATTTATTGTCAGACAGATCAAAATTTGAATCCATCCTGTTACTGGCTGGTTAAACTTGGGCCCTATCTTCTCTGAGCGTCATCATGCTCAAAAGATAGGAAAATAAATACCTACTACAAAGATTGTGATTGAATGAAATGGTATATAAAACACCCAGTACAAGACTGCTAGGGCAGCTAAAAGTTTGTCACATGAGCGGGAAAAAAAAAAGAACACCTCAAAACCTACCTACTTTAAACTCAATTTTAATAAGGATTGACTATCTGGTTGCTTGAGACACAACAATTTAAAGCAAAAAACTAGAAAAGAGAAATAAAGGAATTTTTTTAACTGCAGAATAAAGCACAGAGGTAAAATTTAAAAATTAAAAACAAAAATAAAAACTTAAATAAGCAAAAGACAAAAAATATTAAAAAATAAAATTAAACAAAAATAAAAAGCAAAAGTGATACAAAAAAAGCACTCAATCTCAGCCATCTATATTAGAATGCCAAAGGGCTACAGATGTAAAGTACCAGAAATCTGTTGGCTCTTATAAAGGGTATTTATTTGGGGTAAAAGCTTACAGTCCCAAGACCATGGAAAGTCCAATTCAAGGCACCATAAGAGGTACCTTCTCACCAAAGTCAGCTGCCAAGTATTGAAAGCAAGAAGGCGGGCAATCTCTGTGAGGTTTCAGCCTTCCCCTCTGGGCTTCCTCTCTCAGGCTCAGTTGCTCCACTTCTTCCCATATTTCAGCTGCAGGCTGGTACAGGGCTTCCTATATCAGCCTTAGCTCTCTTCCCAAGGTCAGCTGTAAATTATCAGGCAAAACTGTTCATCTCTCCCCAGGGCTTTAGCTATTTGAGCTTTCTCCTTTCAAAAAGTCCTCAAGGTGATTAACAGGTCATCTAATTAAAGACCCTTCAACTGAATTTGATACAATCAAAGGGTATCACACACAGAGGAACAAATTAGTTTATAAACATAATCTTTCTCTTTTTGGGATTCATAAATAATCTCAAATTGGCACACCATCTAAAGAGATTAAGGGTAAAACCTACAAACTTCAGCAAGCCAGTAGGATATGATTCTATATTATAGTCTATCATATTTGATGTCCAAAATGATGATAATTACTTCTTAAATATGAATTTCTTTTATGCAATGTTCACATATACACAGATTATAGTTTATAATCTTCCAAATCAGAGTTTTTCATTCCCCACTATTGACATTTTGGACTGGACAATTCTTTGTTGGATGGGCTGTCCTATGTATTATAAAATGTTTAGGAGCATCTCTGCCTCTACTCTCGAGATTCCAGTAGCATCCTTCCAAGTATGATGTGAAAATGTCTCCAGACATTGTCAAATGTCCCCTATGGGGCAAATTTGCACCCTAAACACCATCACCATGTTTTTGGACCATTTGGGTTTTGTTGTTTCAATTTAGATTCCACCACATTACACCAACTATATGGCTATAATTAAAAAAAAAAAAATACATAATAACAAGTGTTCGCGAGGATATGGAAAAACTGGAATGCTGGTGGTAATGTAAAATGGTGGAGCTGCTTTGAAAAACAGTTTGACAGTTTCTCAAAATGTTAAATAGAAACAAACAACCTAATTAGAAAATGGGCATAAGACTTGAACAGACATTTCTCCAAAGATATATGAATGGCCAATAAGCACATGAAAAGATGCTCAACATCATTAGCTATTAGAGAAATACAAATCAAACACATGAGATACCATTTACACCCACTAGAATCGCTACTATTAAAAAAAAAAGTGATGGAGAAGATATAGAGAAATAAGAACACTCATTCATTGTTGGTGGGAATGTAAAATGGTGCAGTCACTGTGGAAAACAGTTTGGCAGTTCCTCAGAAAGTTAAGTATAGAATCACCATACAACCTGGCAAACCCACTTCTAGGTAAATACCCAAAAGAATAGACAGGAGGGACTCAAATGTTTTCACAATGATATTCAAAGCAGCGTTATTCACAATTGCCAAAAGATGGAAGAAACCCAAGGGTCCATGGGATGAATGGTAAACAAAATAAGACATATACATACAATAAAACATTCAGCTGTAAAAAGGAATGAAATTTTTTTTTCAAGGTTGTACCTTGAAGACATCATGCTGAGTGAAATAAGCCAGGCACAAAAGCTCAAATGTATGATCTCACTGGTACACAAAAATTAGAAAAATGAAACTCAAGAGTTGGAAGCTAGAATATAGGTTACTACGGGCCAGGGAGGGGGGTTGGGAATGGGAGTTAATGCTTAATTGGCACAGAATTTCTGTGTGGGGTGATGGAAAAGTTTTGGTAATGGATGGTGGTGATGGTACCACAACATTGTGAAAATAATTAACACCAATGAATTATATATTTGAATGTGATTAAAGGGGGAAATTTTAGGTCGTATATATATGTATTTTTTAAATCATAGGACTGTACAACACAGTAACCCTAGTGTAAACCAAGGACTATAGTTAATAGTAAAATTATAATAATAGCCTTTCATCAATTGTAACAAACGTACCACACTAATGCAATGTGTTCATAATAAACAGGTGAGGAGGACAGGTATATGGGAATTCTGTATTTTCTGCATGATTTTTCTGTAAACTTACAACTTTTTTAATTAAAAATATATATATAAAAAGTTAAACCAAGTTACCATGTGACCCAGCAATTTTATTCCTAGGAATATACAACCAAGAAACATGAAAATATATGTCCACTCAAAAACTTATACATGAATGTATATAATAGACAAAAAAGTAGAAAGAACCCAAATGTCAATCAACTGATGAACGAACAGAATGTGGTATATGCACACAATGGAATATTATCCACCCATAAAAGAACTGAAATACTGATGCATGCAATAACACGCATACACCTTGAGAACATTATGCTGAGTGAAAGAAGCTAGACACAAAGGGCCATATAGTACATGATTCTACTTATATGAAATGTTCAGAACAGGCAAATCTGTAGAGATACAAAGTAGATGAATGGCTGCCTAGGGATAGGGAAGGGATGGAAGTTTGGGGGTAACAGCTAGGGAAGGGAGTTTCTTTATGGGGTAAAAAAATGTTCTAATGGGGCCGGCTGTATAGTCCAGTGGATAGGGCGCCGGTTTACCACATGGGAAGCCCTGGGTTTGGTCCCCGGGGGCCTCTCCGGGTGGGCGGACCGCTTGAGAAGGCAAAAGCCACCGTGGGCGGGGCAGAGTCGCCACGGGCAGAGCAAAGCCACCAAGGGCAGAGCAGAGCCACCCACAAGGCGGGCAGACCGCCCACAAATGGGCAAGGCCACCACTCACCGTGAAGCTGACTCGGCGCATTACCGCAGGGGGGGAGGGGAGACAAAAAAAGCAGAAAATAAAAATAAATCTTTTTTTAAAAAAAATGTTCTAAAATTGACTGTGGTGACGGATGCACAATTCTGTGAATAAATCGGCAGCCACTGAAATGCATGCTTTAAATGGTTGTATTGTATGGTATATGAACATCTCAATAATGCTGTTAAAAACTCCAGATTTTGGACCACAATTCAGACCTAATGAATGAGAATTTAAGACAGAAGACCAAAACTATTTTAAAAGAACCCCAGGTGATCCCAATAAAGCTTGTCTGGAACTTTAGGGGTCCACTGCCAGATAGAGTTGAATAGGCCAAACCACACACTAGACAGACTAACCAAGAAGAGATAGCGCTTGCCAAACACTTCTCGATGGTAACTACTTACAGAAGAATATGAAAACTGATCAATTTGTGATTTTTCCCCTTTTTCTAAATTCTTCAAGTAAACATAATCTACTGTTTTATTTTCTTGTTTCTTGTTTGTTTTACTGTTTTTAAAATATGACAAATAACATTTCAATTTCATGTCTAATTAATGACTGCATGTTAAGTTGAAAGGACAGCTTCCTAAACAAATTACAAAATAAATATTTTCATCATTCAAGACACAGAAACTAAAACTCCAAATAGTATAGTATATACATCTATGTTCACCTGTACATTGATTTTATTAGGATAAATTCTGATACTGCAGCTATCCATATCATACCAAAAAAAAAAAAAAAAGGCGCTGCAAAGTGGGGAAAAAAATGAGATTGAGTAATGATTTTTAATTAGAACTGTGACATGAATTTGGACAGCTAAAACTAAAAATCCAAAAATATGAAATCTCAATTTCCCAATAAATCTGGACATCTGGAAGTATATTACACAGCAATTAGAAAAACTTGTACTATGGAAAAGATTTGAGTCATTCTGGCTTGTTTTGCAAACACCAGCAGAAAACTAATGCTAGGGTTCATTGAAACAAACACTGCTCATATCTCCTATTTCCTTTAGGAACACACAAGAAAGCCATTATTATCTCAAATTTTCTTCCAAGAAGCATAATGACCCTCTTACAATACGTATTATGGAAAATATGAACAAGAATTTTAATCAAAATAGCATTTTTCAAAGCCATGTGCAACTTTTATTTTTAAGCTTTAAAATCTAAATAATTACCCAAATATCCAGTGTTTCTAAAACTAGTGGTTAAATCTGGTTTACTGGTTTGTTTGTTTTTTTGAAGTATCAAGAGCTGAAACCAGGACCTTGTTCGTGCAAAGCAGGCGCTCAACCACTGAGCTACACTCCTCCGCCTGGTTTACTTCTAACTGCCTTTAGTAAAAAAGCAATGCCCTAACTCTAAGATTCATGTGAAACAGCACATCCTCTATTTGCCTATGACTTCTCTCTCAGAAACTTAAAATAGGGGAGCAATATACATCTATGGACCTCCTAAACTTGAACATTACAACTTAATTTATACCACAAAAAAATGGGGTTTTAGATATGTACCTACTGACAATGAATGATGCTTACAATGTACTGTTAAGTGGAAAGTTCATAAACAGTATACAGAGTTCTTGTTTTAGGAAAAAAATATATTTATATGTATTTACAGAAAATGTCTTAAAAAATAAATAAAATATTCTTTTATACTTTTTGTACTTTCTAAATTTTCTTCATTCAATATATATTTTTATAAATGGAAAAATAAATGTTATTTTAAAAACAACTATATAAAAACTCTTCTGCTTCTAGGAAGATTCCGACATACTTTTCCCTATTCCTCCCACTAACTGCAACTAAAAACCCTGAATATTATATGTAAAATAAACATAAGAATCTGAAAGGTAGAGAGAAGACTGCAGACCAGTTAGGGACCTGAGGACCTAAGGACAGTTACGAGTTCCCTGGGTTTTATTTTTGCCTCATATATACAAAAATTGGAGCTGACAAAGCTGACAATCCAGAAACACCAATGAGTGCACATAAGAAAAGCCCCTACAATACTGATTTAGCCAAAGGAGGAGGAAAGGTACAGTCTAACAAAACAAAAAGCTTTTAAACAATAATCAATCTTATTCAGAGGAACACAACAGCAAATATTGTGGTTCAACCCTCACCCACACCAACAAAGGCTAAATTGGGAAGCCTTGACTTCCACCCTCACAAGACTATAAGGAGTCATCCCAACATCCAACATCCCAACACCACGGCGCAGTTAGAGAAGGCAAAGTAGGCGTCCAGACTTTTATTCCCAACAGCTGGTAACAAGGTCGCCAACCTCAGAGTCAGTGGAGACCATGTGGAAAGGCTAAACTACACCCTTCCCTCTCTCTGTGGTGTCTGAAGAGATCTAATGCAGTCAGGACTTTCAGCATCAACCAGCAATAACACAGCTACCATCACCTTGGTGTCAGTGGAGACAAAAGGAGCTGGAACTCCAATCCCCATCCAGCAGTGACAAGGAGCCCACCACCACCACCCTCTGCGCCCCAAGTGTCAACAGATGCAAAGAAGAGAATCTGGACTTCTACCTCTACCTGGCAGTAAGGATCTGGAGCCCTTTGCTTTGCCTTCCCCTGCCAGATGGGTATCACAGAAAGCAATCTGTAGCAGAAGGTTTAAATAAGATCCAGTAAAACAAGTAAAAGCAGAGTTAACTACGTGTACCAAGCTGAGGATCATAAAAATTACCCAGGATATCTACATTAGACTAATGACAAGCCATGCTTACTTTGATCCTTTATGATCCAATATGGACACATGAAGTCTTAAATATTTCAGAATTGAACTATTCTTGAACATCTCTCCCCTAAACTTCTAGCTTTTAAAATCCCAATCATATAGCTTATAATACACGAGTTCAGGAACTGTCAGTCTTGCAAGACTCTGTGGCAAAACAATAATTCCATCACCAAAAAGGTAAATGGTTCAAATCTCAATGACTACAAATCCAGACACTCCATACATTACAGACAAATTTCTTCTGGTGTAATATAAATATAACACAAGGCAAGTCATTATGCTGATCTTTCTGGTCCACTAAAAAGTTTTTATCATTTATGCACTGGTCATGAACTGCTACAAAATAAAGTTCTACAGAATTCATCAAAACTGTGGAAAATTAAGAACCTCTACACAATGGAACAATCCCATTCTTTATATACTGTACCACCTCTCTACCACTACTTCCATCACCAACACCACCACAAACACCTTAAATATATAATACAGTCCAACTCCTTGCTCTGATCTATAGACCAGCAAGATCAGCATCACCTGGCAGCCTATCAGAAATGCAAAATCTCAAGACCCACCCTAAACCTTCTAAATCAGAATTTATTATAACAAGATCCTGTGATTTCTATGCACACAAATCTGAGAAGCCCTAATCTAAAACTTCAGTTCAAGGGCTACACAGGGCAAGAGGGAAATTAATAAATCAAGGCCCAGAGCTCTGCCATGATTAAGTCTTATAAGGAGACACCTCATCCTAGCTCTCAAGGTATAGGTGAAACAGATCTAAACCAAGCCTCAACTTCCCCACAACTCCAGGGTACTATAGAGAAGTCTGTCTTGGCGTTGAGCAAAGCAAAATAACAAAAAATTCCTGAGAAATTATGGTCATGGACTGGCAACTAGGTTCTCATAACCTGGATCAGCCAAGGATCTTCAAGTGGCGAACTCAGTAATACCCCAGGACACTTGGCAGAAACAAACACCAAGGCTGACTTAATAGCAACAATGTAAATCAGAAGATAATGGAATGGTAAATTCGATACATGGAAAAAATAAATAGAAGCAAACAAATTTCTATACCCAGAAAAAGTACCTTCCAAGGATGAAAGCAAAATATGCATATGCATACATGTAAGCTTTTTCTGGAGGCAGGGTTTTTGCTGTTAGATTCTCAAAGAGATCTGTACCCAAATAGTAAAGCAATGACCTTGAAGATTTCATCCTAACCACCTTATCAGTATCTCCATACCACCACCCACCCTATGGGTGGTTATAGGAAACTCACTGTCTTATAAGAAGTTCCATTCCATTTTATCTTCTGCTTGATGGTTCTAGTTCTTTTGCCAAAGTCACAAAATACAAATCTAATCCCTCTTCCGTTTACAGGACCTTGAAATATTTGAAATTAGTAGTCCTCACTTATTCCTTAAATTGTACCTCAAATCATTTGATTTCTATTCCCACCACCAGCCAGACTCTTTTCTTCTGGTTAGAGTCTAGATTATCCATGTCTCTGAAAATGCAGCTCTTAAATGGAGTATTATGCTCCCCTCTAAGGGACATTATACTTTTTTTTTTTTAAAGATTTATTTATTTTATTACATATCTCCCCTCCCCCCCTGCTGCAGCGACGCGCCGAGACTTGTTCACTGCGCAGGCGCGGCTTTCCCGGCTTGTGGGCGGCTTCTGCTTCCATCCCGGCCGGCTTTTCAGTTCGCGGGTGGCTGGCTGCGCTCGATTCGCGGGCGACCTGCCCTGCCCGTGGCGGCTTTTGCCTGTTCGTGGCAGCTTTTTTGCCCTGCCCACGGCGGCTCTGGCCCGCCCGTGGCGGCTTGCCATTCTCAAGGCGGTCTGCCCGCTAGGAGAGGTCCCCGGGAACCGAACCCGGGCCTCCCATGTGGTATGCCGACGCCCTATCCACTGGGCTATCCAGTCGGCCCCTGGACATTATACTTTTAATCCTAAGCATTTATAATTATTTTTAGGAGGTACCGAGGATTAAACCCAGGACCTCGTACAAGATCAGCAGGCACTCAACCACTGAGCTACACTCACTCCTCAGCATCTATAACTTTTAAGCTTCAGACTGCCGAATGATACCACCTCACCATTAGTAACTCAAGGTTAAGTGATACCATTCACAATTTTTTTTACTATTTAAATAAATATACCAACTGAAAATTAATGAAAAGGGATTTAAACCTTGGTTCTTACTCACAGCAACAAAGCACTCCAAACTCCTTAAGGCATTCATTTAAATGCACTTAGTCATTCAAATCTCCACATAATCTGTATAGCAGGGATAGTTTCTATATATGTGTGTGTGTATGGTCCAATGAAACTTAGAGGTAATGCAATTTCCATTGAAAAGACCAAAGAACTACCAATTCTATACACACAAAATTTATTATTTGATTAGGATCATCAGGCAATACCTTGTTGCATTTTGAAAGATACCTATCCCAGTTGCATATCTCTTAATTCCCCAAACAACCCTGTGAGGGAGGTATAAAAGCACTCTCATTTTATAGATAAGCAAATAAGCACACATTGGCTGATTTACCACAGACCTCACCGCTATTATGTGGTAGAAATGGATCTGACCCCTAGATACCCAGTCCAGTGCTATTACTGCTATACTGCAGTTACCTGCCACTGCTAACTGCAAAGTGTGTTCATTTGGGCAAGTCTACCTCAGACTCAGACCAAGAAAGGGACCCCTGTTCCTGACTACTGAGCTAAACTGGCTTGTTTGCCTATGAGGAGTCTCAGCAAGCCTCTGCTATACAGCGTATACAATTATTCTTCAGAATATCCTTCAAATACTTCTTTTGACCCTATTATTAATGTTATACCATTTCAGCTTGCTAAAGAACAGATGCCAAGGTAACCTGCTCAGATTCACTCAACATATATCCATGTCAAGAGAAACCATGCAATAATGGACACTGGTTCAGTACTAAGCAACTGGCTGTATCAGAGATCTCATTCTTGGTGACAGCTCTTAACTTTTTTTTTTCCCCCTAGTGTTTTACCAAGTATCTTTTATTTTTTTTAATTAATTTTTTTTTATTTTTTATATATCTATATATATTTTTAGGATACATTGATTACATAAATGTTACACAGCGATTCCAGGAGTACCCATATGCCACCCCCCCACCCTTCCACAACCCCCCTCCTAACTTTTATCATTAAGTGATGGGAGCCCCCGAAGTGGCTCAATGGTTAAGTGCAGGCTTCCCACAAAGGAGGTCCCAGGTCCCAGGTTCAAAAAAAAACAAACAACTCCAATATATCATTAAGTGATAAAAGTGGTTAAGCAGGGGCCGGCTGTAGCCCAGTTGGTAGGGCTCCGGTTTACCACATGGGAGACCCCGGGTTCAGTTCCCAGGGCCTCTTCGCGGGCAGACCGCCTTGAGAAGGCAAAGCCGCCGTGGGCAGGGCAAAAACCACCATGGGCAGGGCAAAGCCGCCACAGGCAGGGCAAGCCCCCGCGAGCAGGACAAGCCGCCCCTAAGCAGGCAAGGCCAATGCGCGGTGAGCTGACTTGGCGGGTCGCCACAACGGGGGGAGACAAGCAGACACAAAAGAACGCAAAAAT
>PVKH010034481.1:0-11862 GCA_004027955.1 Chaetophractus vellerosus
GGGCGCGCTGTTTTACTCAGCCCGGAACTTTTAGTAGGCCAGAACTTACCTTTGCACCCCTGGTGTCTGCACACCTGTAAGGAGTTTCTCCAGTTCCCTTCAGCAGCCGTTTCCTTCCGGCTGTTTTTTCCCCCTTCAGCGGCCGTTTCCCGCCAGCTGATTTTTCTTTAGGTTTTTAAATTTTTCTTCTTGTAAACTACCTGCGGGTTCAGGTAACCAAACCCACGGAAACCCTTCCACCCCTGTCAGACCCTCCCACTCTCGGGGCCCTCCACCCCCCTCATAGATCCGGTGGTGAGGCCGCTGGTCTCCCTTCCCCCTCTCCCGGGAATGGAACCCCACCCCCGTGTTACTGGCCGGGGCACAGAGAACCCACGATTTTATGCTGCGCGGCTCAACTCACACTCCAGCCGCCTCCAGACCGATGGAGCCGATATTCCTGTGCCCCAAGCTCCCCACAAAGACCACGCTCCTCTACTCTTGCTCCCAATCGGCCACCTGAGAGCCGATGAGTGCAAACCTAAACCGTTGGCGCCATCTTCTAAACCTGTAGTATGCTTTAAAGTCAGGTAGCATGATTCCTCCAAATTTGTTTTTATTTTTCAAGATGTTTTTGGCTATTTGGGGACCCTTACCCTTCAAAATAAATGTGATAATTGGCATTTCTATTTCTGTGAAAAATGTTGTTGGAATGTTTATTGGGATTGCATTGAATCTGTAAATCAGTTTGGGTAGAATTGACATCTGTATTAGTCAGCCAAAGGGGTGCTGATGCAAAGTACCAGAAATCTGCTGGCTTTTATAAAGGGTATTAATTTAGGGTAAAAGTTTACATTTACAAGACCTTAGGGAGTCCGACTCAAGGTTACTTTCTCACCCAAGTCAGTTGTTACATGTTAAAACAAGATTGTTGCCTATCTCTGCAAGGATTCAGCCTTCCTCTCTCTCAGCTACAGGCTGGCATGGGACTTGTTTCATTCCAGGCCTTCTCAGCTGCTCAACTACTCTGGTGATTTTGCAAAGTCAGCTATAAATTGTAAGGTGAATAGCTCAGCTCTCTCTGGTGCCCCCAAATCAAACATGACAGAGTGCCCTCTTCTTCTGTGTCTTCTTCTGTGTGTCTTCCTGAATGTCCATTTACAATATCAGCCCACTAAGGGAGTGGGGACTCAGCCAGAGTCATGCCCTACTGCTGTAATTGGATTAAAGCCCTAATCTTAACATAATTTAATCAAAGGCATCTGAGCTGATTCTAATACACTAAAAGGGTACCATACCCAGAGGAATAGATTAGTTTACAAACCATATCTCTCTTTTGGGGATTCATAAATAATCTCAAACTGCCACAACATCTTAATGATATTTAGTCTTCTGATCCATGAACATGGAATAGTCTTCCATTTATTTAGATCTTCTTTTATTTCTTTTAGCAATGTTGTGTAGCTTTCTTTGTACAAGTCTGTACGCACTTTGTTAAGCTTATTCCTAGATATTTGATTCTTTTTAGTTGCTATTGTAAATGGATTTTTTTCTCAGATTGTTCCTTACTAATGTACATAAATGCTACTGATTTTTATACATTAATCTTATATCCTGACACTTTACTAAACTCATTCATCAACTCAAGTTGTTTTGTTGCAGATTATCATGCCATTTGCAAATAATGAAAATTTTACTTCTTACTTTCCAATTAAGATGCCTTTTATTTCTTTTTCTTGCCTAAGTGCTCTAGCAAGAACTTTAATACAATGTTGAATAAGAGTGGTGACAGTAGGCATCCTTGTCTTGTTCCAGATCTTAGAAGGAAAGCCTTTAGCCTTCACCATTGAGTATGATGTTAGCTGTGGGTCTTTCATATATGTTCTTTATCATGTTGAGGAGATTTCCTATCTATTCCTGTCTTTTGAAGTGCTTTTTTTTTTTAATCAAGAAAGGATGCTGTATTTTGTCAAATGCCTTTTCTGCATTGAAAGAGGTGATCATGTAATTTTTTCTTTTGTTCTGTTAATGTGGTATGTTACATTGATACTCTTCTTATGTTGAACCATCCTTGCATACCTGGGATAAAACCCACTTGATCATGGTGTATAATTCATTTGATGTGTTGTTGGATTTGAATTGCAAGTATTTTGTTGAAAATTTTTGCATCTAAGTTCATTAGAGAGATTGGTCTGTAACATTCTTTTCTTGTAACACCTTTACGTGGCTTTAGTATTAGGGTGATGTCAACATCATAGAATGAGTTAGGTAATGTTCCCTCTTCTTTGATTTTTTGGGAGAATTTGAGCAGGATTGCTAGTTCTTTTTGTAATATTGGTAGAATTTACCTGTGAAACCATGTGGTCCTAGGCTTTTCTTGGTTGGGGGTTTTTTCATGACCAATTCAATCTCACTACTTGTGACTGGTCTGTTGAGTGCTTCTATTTCTTCTTTCATCAATGCAGTTTGTTCATGTGTTTCTAGAAGTTTATCCATTTAATCTCCGTTGTCCAACTTGTTGGCATACAAGTTTTCATAGTATCCTCTTATGATACTCTTTATTTTTGGTGGGGTCAGTGGTCATGTCCCCTCATTCATTTCTGATTTTATTTATTTGCATCTTCTCTTTTTTCTCTTTTTCTTAAATATCAAGCATTTATTAGTTCATAGTTTCAGAGACTAGGAATCCAAAACCAAGGTATAGGCAAGACTTTACCCTCTCTTGGAAGTCTGTAGCCTTATCATTCTAGTTTGCCACAATCCTTGGGGTTCCTTGGCTTATATCTCTGTGATATCCCTTTTCTTGTATGTGCTATTCTGGTTTCCACTGACTTCCAGCATCTTCCTGTGTGGCCTTCTCTGACTTTTGGCTTCAGTTTCTTTTCTTTATAAGGCCTCCAGTAACATAAATTAAGACTCACCCTGACTCAGTTAGCCACACCTTAAATAGAAACAACTGCTTCAAAAGTTCCTTTTTACAAATAAATTCACACCCACAGGAGCTTTCAGTAAGATTAAGAACATATCTTTTGAGGGGATAATAATTCAACCTACCACAGACTCTCAGAATGGTTTAAGGGGAAAAAAGCACAGGAAACCACTAATAGAATCCATTTGTTTTACAAATGGTGAAAGTGAGGCCTGTGGGAATTTTTCCAGAGGAATACCTACCTTAGACATAAACAATGACAGTTTTCTCCCATCCTCCAGGAATAGTTAAAACCACAAACCACTTGCAAAAAATTCAAACTCCAACAGGGTTGTTGGCTGGTATTGGCACAAAGATAGACATATTGACCAATGGAACTGAATTGAGAGTTCATTATAGACCTATATACCTGTGACCAACTGATACTAGATGAGGCTGCCAAGTCTAGTCAACTGGGCCAGAATAGTCTTTTCAACAAATCGTGCCGGGAGACCTGGATATCCACATCCAAAAGAATGAAAGAAGATCCTTATCTCATGATCTACATAAAACTTAACTCAAGATGAATCAAGGATCTAAATATAAGAGCCAGGACCATAAAGCCCCTAGAAGATAATATAGGGAACCATCTATGAGATCTTATGGTAGGAAATTGTTTCATAAACTTTACACCCAAAGCACAAGCAACAAAAGAAAAAATAGATAAATAAAACTTCCTCAAAATTAAAAATGTTTGTGCTTCAAAGGAGTTTGTCAAGAATGTGAAAAGGCAGCTTACCCAATGGGAGAAAATATTTGGAAGCCACTTATCTAATAAGGGTCTAATATCCAGCATATATAAAGAAATCCTACAACTCAAGAACAAAAGACAAACAACCTATTTAAAAAAATGGTGTGAGACTTGAACAGACACTTTTCCAAAGAGGAAATATAAATGGCTAAAAAGCACATGAAGAAGTGCTCAACATCACTAGCTATTTGGGAAATGCAAATTAAAACTACAATGAGATATCATTTTATACCTACTATACTGGCCGCTATTTAAAAAATAGAAAACTACAAGTGTTGGAGAGGATGTGGAGAAATTGGAACACTCATTCATTGCTGGTAGGAATGTAGAATGCTGCAGCCACTATGGAGGACAGTTTGGTCATTCCTCAGGAAGCTAAGTATATAATTGCCATATGACCTGGCAATCCCACTAGTAGGAATATACCCAGAAGAATTGAAAGCAGTGATGTGAACAGATATATGCACACCAATGTTTATATTGGCATTATTCATAATTGCCAACAGATGGAAGCAACCCAAGTGTTCATCAACAGATGAATGTATAAACAAAATGTGATATATATATATATGTATGTATACACACACAGACATAGATACATATCAGAATAATATTTCAGAATAATAATTCAGCTATAAGAAGGAATGAAGTACTGGCACATGAGACAGCATGAATACACCTTGAGAACCTTATGTTGAGTGAAGTAATCTAGTCACTACAGGACAAATATTGCATGATCTCACTGATATGAACTAAGGATATTGAGCAGTCTCACAGAGGTAGAGCAAGGAATCTAGGTTATCAGAAGAGAGAAGGTTAGTGGAGATTGGTGAGCCAATGCTTAATGTGGGCATATTTTATAATAAGGTTGATGGTAACAGTTTGGCAATGGATGGAGGGGATTGTGGCACAGGGATATGAGTGTAATTAATGACACTGAGGTATGAGTGTGAATGGGGTTGAAAGCCATACATGATGCTGGAAGGAAAGCTAGAAGTTAAAATGAATGACAGTGCAACTCAAGTGATCTCAGCAGCTGAAGCTGGTGGTTAAGAATATAATTATAAGAATGTTCTTTAAGGATCTATAACAAAGGTATGTCAGTAGTACCAGGTGTCCATAGTGGGGTGATATATGGGGGGAAATGCACCTAAAGCATACTATTATGGGATATGAATGTTTTTGTGCTGTCATAGGTTATGTTTTCTTGATAGATAGAGGCCCACACAGTAGAACAAAATATTAAACTCCTATGTTGTAGTCCCTAGTATTTTCTCAAATAAAATGGAAAAAAAAATCTCTGGAACATATTAGCAATGCCTAATAAAAGAAAACAGGCCAATATGCCAAACCCTGAATTTTTTTTTTTAAAAGATTTATTTATTTTATTACATATCTCCCCTCCCCCCACTGCGGTGACGCGCCGAGACTGGTCACTGCGCAGGCGCAGTTTCCCCACTTGTGGGCGGCTTCTGCTTCCATTCACGGCTGGCTCTCAGTTCGCGGGTGGCTGGCTGCGCTCCATTCGCGGGCGACCTGCCCTGCCTGTGGCGGCTTTTGCCCTGTCTGTGGCAGCTTTTTGCCCTGCCCACGGCGGCTCTGGCCCGCCCATGGTGACTTGCCATTCTCAAGGCGGTCTGCCCACTAGGAGAGGTCCCCGGGAACTGAACCCGGGGCCTCCCATGTGGTATGCCGGCGCCCTATCCACTGGGCTATCCAGCCGGCCCCCTGAATTTTTTTTTTAAAGATTTATTATTTATTTATTTATATATCCCCCCCTTGCTGCTTGTTCTTGCTGTGTTCATTTTTGCTTTTTGTGTTCTTCTGTGTCTGCTTGTCTCCCCCTGCTGTGGCATCCTGCCAAGTCAGCTCACTGCATGGTGGCTTGCCAGCTCATGGCAGCTTGCCTTCTCGAGGAGGCCCCGGGAACCGAACCCTGGGCCTCCCATGTGGTAAACCAGGGCTCTACCAATTGAGCCACAGCTGGTTCCCCCAAACCCTCAATTTTAAAGCTGGTACTTCGGAACCTTATTCCTGTAAAAATGAAACTTAGCCTAATTATAAATAATGCCTAAGAGTTACCTCCTGAAAACCTTCTTGTTATTCAAATGTGGCCTTTCTCTAAGCAAAATTCAGCAAATAACTCACTGCCTTCCCTCTTACATGGGACATGACTCCCGAGGATCAGCCTCCCTGGCACTGAGGGATAATTACCAAATGCCAAGCATTGATGCATGTGGAAATAGACCTTGACCAAAAAGGGGAAGCATCAAATAAAAAAGAGTTTTTATGGCTAAGAGATTTCAAAGCAAGTCACGAGGTTGTTCTGGAGGTTACACTTATGCTGGTCTCAGGAAGTTTTCGCTAACTTCCACAGTAAGCTCCCAAGGACTCTAGGAATATCTGGACACTATAGGCAAGGCACACAGCTGCATGAAACCAACACCACTTCAGTTGGCCCTAATTGGGAATATATTATAATCTATTTCCCCAATGTAACAGAGGTAGACTCATTTATAAATTCCCTACTTGTGAGTCTTCTACTCCTTTTATTTGAAACTATAATTATCACTATACCCATTAAATATATGCTTCAGAGACATATCTTTGGACTGTTCATATGCCAGTTGAGCCCTAAATCCCAGCAGAGTTGTGACCAAAACCTGCTTTCAGGTTCTTCAGAGTTGCCCAGGACAACTAACAAAATGATGATGATGGACAAGCTCCATCCCCCAAAACAGGGAGAATCTACAACTGCAAACAAAACAGTTCCTTCCATCTGCCCCATAATATCTAAGCCCCTCTCAGTCAGAAGCAGAGTAGCCATCACCATCCCTAAATACTCAAGATTGAGTAATGAACAAACATAAGGGGGAGGGCAGGGTAACCATTGACCAATGTAGATCTATTATTATTGTAGGTGTTATCATGTGATATGGAAGAACTTGTAATATTGATATAAAGATAGTGGTTATCAGAGATTCAGAGGGGAGGGGTAGGGATGAATAAGTGGAACACAGGGCATTTTTAGGGCATGGACTTTTTCTGTATGTTACTACAAGGATGGATAAATGACATTATATGTATGTCAAAGCCTATAAAACTGTACAGCACAAAGTGTAAGCCAAAATCTATAGACCTTGATTAGTAGCAGTGCTTCAATTTGGTTCTTCAATTGTAACAAATGTACCTCACCAATATAAAATGTGAATAATAGGGGAAAATGTGTATGTGGGTGGGTGGGGGTAGTATGAGAATCACCTATACTTTTGATGTAAATTTTCTGTAATCTAAAACTTCTCCAAATATAAAGTTTATAATAATTTAAAAAAAATCCTCACTTGGTTTTCGTTTCATGCTCAGAAAAAAGCACTTCCAGTACTTTCAAGGCTAATGGGGCATTCTAATGGTTTCTTTCTATCTATCTATGGCTCTAATCAAGGGAAGATTGATGATATGACACACCACCATTATTTGTGACAAAAGGACAGGAGCCTCTCTCTCTATCTATCTATAGCTATCTACATATCATCTATCTATCTATCTATCTATCTATCTATCTATCTATCTATCTATCTATCTATCTAATCTATCCTCTTCTTATTATATTATGGACAGGTGCCTTAAAGAAATCACTTGATCATTATTTCATGTTGCAAATTGAGCCGTAATTCTCTCTTGTCATGTAAGATATAATGCAAACCTCTCCTCTATTAAATCACTGTCAGGTAATGATTTAGAGAGAAATTGGCCAGAAACTTATAAATGGGTTTCCATTTTCAAATATACCCTGCACTGAGAACCTGGGTAGACTTTGTTCTTATTGGCCTTTTGGCTTCTACTGGACTTGTGCTATTTTGGTAGTCACGTACTGGGTGCTGGGTGGTGGATAACTTTGGCCCCTACTTCTGCAACTTAAAGGCAGTCATATCTGGGAGATGACTCCCCTATAGAAGTCAAATTGCTTCTTTATTGGAATCCTACGGCAAGTAAAAAAAATATGGGCCACTAGTGATTATTTGAGACACCAGTTGCTGATTTTTAAAACTTGATTGTACCTCCTTGCTTATGACTTTAAGATGAATTTAGACATTGATTATTAGGCTATAGTCCTTTTTCCTTATTTTCTTAGAAATGGCATTTACAGACTGGTATATAGACACTGATATCATATAAGGTGATCACTGTGGAGTTTTTGAGTGGTTAAAAAAAAAGACGCACCATGGGGGTAACTCAAAGATTCATAAAAGAGCTCTGCTGAAGGTATTTTACTCATTGATTTCAGTTGTGAGGAGCCTAGTTTTTCACTCTGATGTAGGTGAATGGTGACAATGAGGAAAAAGAGTAGTAGCTGTGTGTCCTGATCAGTTGCATCGACTAAAAGTGAGCTGTTGGCTTAAGGACGGAGGAGCCTGATGGCCCTCTGGCTCTGAACTTGCAGGACCTGGGAACAGTTCTGAGGCTGAGGAAGTGATAAAGATGGAGAGGTT
Source organism: Chaetophractus vellerosus (assembly GCA_004027955.1). Taxonomy (NCBI): domain Eukaryota; kingdom Metazoa; phylum Chordata; class Mammalia; order Cingulata; family Chlamyphoridae; genus Chaetophractus; species Chaetophractus vellerosus. Next base: position 8,189 of record PVKH010034481.1, read on the forward strand.
AGGATCATCAAAGAAGGCACAGGGCACACAGTGAAGCCAAGAAACCTTTTACTTGTCAACCACTGGGAAGAATATAGAAGCCATTTAAAATCTTGGTGTTTTCTGAGATAAGGTTCCATTAGCAATCTTCAAATTAAAGATTTGTTTTATTGTTGTCAAGTCATTAAACTTATTTTATGCCCAATCTTGAAAAGCTCTTGAAAAGAGAAGCACCATTTTCCTATGAGGAGTGAATGGAGACAGTGTACCCTTATCCACCATCAGCATTACTGCTCCTCTCCCAAACAGCCACCATTCTCATGGAGTAAATATCTCTGTGGGGGTTGCAACTATGCCAGAATCTCAGGGAGGGAGTATTGTGTAATGGTAGGTTAGGGGCTTAGATTTTGCATAAATTAAGGCCAAGTTTGAATACTGTCTCTATCACTTATGAGTTATTCTTAGAGCTCCAGATTCCTTATGGCTAAAACGGGGCCTACCACCCATTATTGAAAAGATTAAATATTAGGTGAAATGTGCATATAAAACCCCAAGAAAAGTGTTTAAGCTAGAGAAAATACTCAATTAGAGGTCATAATTATTATTATCTACTTCATCTGGATCAGTCATTTCTGGAACTGAAGTTCTCACCCATTGGGGTTTAACAATCAGAAGTATAATTCAGAGTTTCTTGGAGGGGTTTGGAAAAATCTCAGGAGATTCTCATGCAGCAAAGACTAAGAACATCTGCCCTGGGGTCTGTAACTTGGTCTGATCTCTTTGGGCTTGGGCCACACCCTGATGTGGAGAAGAAGGTTCTGGGAAGCCCACATGGTGCTGCAGGGGGTGAGGGAGAGCCCCTATGCCCACAGGTATGGCTGGTCTGCAATCCGTAGAAAGAAAACCAAAGTTCTCCCTTCTGCAATGTAGATCCCTCAAATGAAGAATAATATCCACCCTCAAGTGTCTATTTTCTAAAGGCTTTCCTTAATGTTTCTCTTAAACTTATATTGTATGTTAAACTACCGTTGGGGATTAGGAGCATGATGAATTCTGATCTGTTCACCCTGGGTCCTGGGCTTCTACAACAACCCTGTTTTCATCTGTCCCAACGTATAATCCCTTGGGACTCTGAGGGATAACCTATTAAGCTGGTTCTGCAGTTACTGAATCTGAAATTTCTAAAAAAGAGGCTCTTAGAATTTAATGCCTCTTCTCTATTAAAGGCATTGGATGTTACATAATTCATGCCTGTAAGTGATGGCTTGTATTGTTATTTACAAACTGCCAGCATAACCACCAGTCCTCAAAGAGCTTTCCTCTCCTTTACCCAGGAAGAAACAAATTAAGATTACTGCAATGGCAGTGGGAATGGAGAGGAAGGAATGGAATCATGACCTATTTAGAAGGTACATTTGAAAGGAATTGATGAGAAGGGAGATTGAGTATTGAGATTAACATCCGGATTTCACGATGGTGTAACTGGATGGATAATGGCCTAATTCACTGAAACAGAAACACAGGACAGGGGTAGGTTTTGAGGTGGATAAAATTGAATTCAGGTTGGGATATGGTGAATATGAAGTACCAGATTGCAGTGACTAGTAGGCAGTTATACCTTTGGTTTGAGGCTAAGAAGAAAAGTCTAGATTAAAGAGCTAGAGAAATAGAAGCACCAGCATTTAGAGGATTTTGCAAGGTGCAACTAATTGTGTATATTTAACTACTTAGGCAATTTTGTTATAATTAGCCACATTGTGTGTATTAATTCTTATTTTTTAAAAAATGATAAATCCCAAAGGTCCCTATCAAGTTATAGCTATGTAGAATTCACTTAAACCTGGGTAGTCCTTAGAAGATATCTGATCTCTAGTTTGAAGGCCAGTAAGGAAACAATTTTCCCTGACTGCTTGTATCTATATCCGTAATCACTAGGAACATAAGGAGCAGAGTTATAATTGAATAGGATATGCAAATTGGATTTAGTGGTTATGAAAAATGAAATAATTTTAGAGTACTTCTCTGTATTTCCACCTGCCCTACCCAAATGTGCCTTCTGTCCCCACTGATGCATGAAGTGCATATAAAAAAAGGTCAAAGCATCTTTCACAGAACACTATTGCTTACCCAGCTACTCTGCCCAGGTGGACATGATATTCTGAATTTCTCAGGTGAAGGATAATCACATATTTTTAAAAGTTGAACGGACTAAATATTTCTGCCCCATCCCTTTGACCTGTTAGCTGGGGGTAATCTAAGACTTTAAAATTACAATCAAGCTGTCTGTTTTTCAATTGGTTAATTGCTCAATGTTACCATAACGAAAAAAAAAGTACTGGTTGTTACAAAGCCTCACCAAATTACAGTGAATATGCATCTTCAAATGGACAGTTTTCTATCAAAGAAGGCTGATTTATGAATCCTGTATCTCTGAGCTGACTCTAACTTCAATTTGAGATTTTATTCCCACTCTGTTACTGTGACAAAGGAAAGCAGGTAATTTACAAAAGAAATAAGCACAGGTCTGAAATCCAGAAACTTAGCAAATATTCATCAGATCTTGGTAGAAAATATCTTTTCCAGAGTGTGTAAATAATAACACACTCTCCTGAATCTCTGCCCTTTATATTTTCCTTAACTCCTTTCTGCTCCAGAGTGGAACACTTGGAAGGTCAGAATATGTAAGAATCTATTTATTGGATTCACCTGCTAAGTTGCTATGGTGCCTGCTTTTGTCCCTAACAAATGCTAATGGTATCGACATTCAGTTGGTATGACTTTCCTTTTCTTAGTGTTATCTTCTTCCTTAGGCAATTTGCTATGTCATCTCATTATGTTCATGGCTTGAAAGTGAAACTTAGTAAAGCTTGAAGTGGTTTATTGATCCTAAAAGATGAGGTAATTCACTGTCCAGCATAATTCAAATCTCCAAAGAACAAAACTCTCAACTTTGCTTTTTCTTATGAAACGATCGAAATGGGTGCCTCAAAATTCAGTCTGTTGCTTAGAATCCTCAAAATAATTTATTCAGATAAAAAACCAATCCTTAACATTATTATTTTTTGTTTTTTTTATTTATTTTTATTATTATTATTTTTAAAGAAGCTTTAGATTACATAAATGTTACATTGAAAATACAGGGGATTCCAATTTACTTCCCCCTCCCACACTTTTTCCTATTAACAACATCTTTCATTAGTGTGGTACATTTGTCACAATTGATGAACACATATCCAAGCATTGCTACTAACCATGGTCTATAGTTTATAATATAGTTTGCACTTTGCACTGCACAATTTTATGGGTTTTGAAAAAGTGTATAATGGCTTGTATCCGTCTTTGCAATGTCAGTCAGAATCATTTCAATGTCCCCCCAAATTCCCATGTTATACGTATTCTTCCCTCTCCCTTGCCTCAGAGCCTCTGGTGACCACTGCCTTTATATCAATGTTACAAGTTCTTCCATTGCTAGAATAATTGGTCTTCTTTAGTCCATAGTTGCATTGTCCCTTTATGTTTGTTCATTTCTCAGTCTTGAGGATTTGGGGATGGTGATGCCCACTCTGCTTCCAACTGAGAGGGGGCTTAGATCCTGTGGGGCAGATGGGTGGAGCGGTTTTGTTTGCAGCAATCCTTAACAATTTTTGAATCATTCACATCACTTATCTCCTTAAGCAGTAGTAAGATTCTTCCAT
>PVKH010034482.1:0-11865 GCA_004027955.1 Chaetophractus vellerosus
TTTAAAAAAAAAAAAAAAAAGAAGACTTAACATGAACCATTCAATCTTTAAAAAATATATAAAAAGTTTGTATTCAAAGTTAACAAATATCTTATTTTTCTACTCGGAATTCTAAAGTAATTACAGTCATTCCAGCATGTATAAACTCTGAAATTACCTTTTTAAACTAACTCCAACAACATAAAATACAAATTTTCTACAAAAATAAAATATAGGAAATATATCACATTTTCCCTGAAATAGAAATTTAATATTTGGACAAAAAACTGTAAACTTTTGATAAGATTCAAAATATAACCTTTTAAAGACTTAAATTATTTGAGGTTTTGGCAAATGGCTTTCTTTTCAGCAGATTTCCATTACTGTAATACTTTAACACAATAATGTGAACCAATAGATGAAAAGTTTCTTTCTCTTAGTCTTATATCTGCTACCAGGAGGTAAAAAATGGCTTCTTGCCATGGACAGTCTGGGTAAATGAATTGCTTAGATGGACAATCCGACCCTGACTTCCACCTTGACTGTGTTCCACAATCACACAAGGCATCTGTACTAGCTGAACAGTCCTCTTCCCATCTCTCAGTGCCTGAGTAAGATTTAAGAACTGACCTCTCATTACAGACATCTGATTTTCAAAAGTGGCCTTGTCAAATCTTTTGTCAATCTTAAAAAGCTAATAAGATCTTCACATAAATCTTGCACGAAGTTCATATCAGAAATACATGGTAGAACCAAGTTTCTTATTTCTTCAGAAAATGGAACCTTTGCTTGAGGAAGCCAAGCCCAGTGAAATGGGTGTGGTGTTATATAAGCAAACTGCTGAATGTCCAAGATAAAGAGAATTCTGAAAGATGTTCTCCACTCATCAGGATGTTTAAAAGGAAATGCTAGACCATTATCAATTGTGGCTATTTTAATAAGTGATTCTTTATCAGTATCCCAGTTTGTTTCCTTACTGTTAGTACTCTTTCCACCACTCTGCTTTTCATATTTGATTAACCAATTATCATTTCCCCTGTCTGTATTTCTGATGATATAACCCAAAATAACTAATCTTTCAAACTGACTGAAATTGTTTTCTAGTATTCTCAGGCAGAAGGGTCAGCTTCAAATTTCCTGAGCCAAAATTCAGCCTCCTTGTAATCTTCAACAAATAACTGAAAGGAACCAATCTTAGGAGGGAGCCCTATCCCATGAAATTTTCTACCTACTTTTGGCACTTTTTGTAAAGCATACTTTTTGCCTCTCGATTTTGCACGGTCAATTGCACTGTAGTTAAATGTCTCACTGACAAGCCGAACCACCCTTGTTTTAGGTACAATGTCCAGATGAAGTTTTTCATCCACAAGGTAAGCAGCAGCTTCGGAAAGGCATCCCTGATTAGGAAGCAGGCAGCCTCTGCCAAAGCAGCAAGGGCAGCAGACCTTATGAACATATTTGGTCCATTTTGGATTTAGATGACCATAAGGCTCTTCTGATTTGGGTTTAAACACACCAATAATTTTCCTCTTAGGATCCTTCACAAAGTAACTTCCACTTGAACCTTGAGGTATTCTTTCTGGAAAAACTCCAAATTCTATTGCTTGCTCTGCTTTCAATACAACATCAGCAAATTCTGGATCATCCAAGAATGAATTCATCTCTGAAGTACAACGAATTACTCAACAAGGGAGGCGGTCGCGGCCGGTGGGCGAGGTCCCGGGGCCATTCAGGTTCCAGGAGGGGCAGCGGGACGCGTCCCCGGGAGGGAGCAGCAGGTCCTCGTCGCCGGCCAGGCGTGGGGAGGCCACGTTCTCCTCCCGGGCAGCCGCCACCAGTCTCACGGCTCCCCCTGGGGCGTCTTTCCGCGGCTGGGCCCAGGCGATCCGCGGCAGCAGTGGCTCCCGCTCCTCGTCCCCCTCCTCCTCCGGGCTCCCGCCGCCTGCGGACTCCCGCCGGCCAGGTTCGAACAGCTCTGCCATGGCCTCGCTCTGGGCCTTCCGGGCCGGGACTGGCTCAAAGAGGAGAAATGGCTGGGTCTGGCCTCGGCATCATGGGGAGAACAGGAACAGAGACTGGAGAGGCCCGGCAAGGCGGATGCCACCTCAAACTCCTACCCTTCTGGGTTCTTCTGTGTCTGCTTGTCTTCCCCTGCTGTGGTGACCCACTGAGTCAGCTCACTGCACGGCGGCGGACTGCCTGCTCACGGTGGCTTGCCTTCTCAAGAAGGTCTGCCCACTTGAGGAAGCCCTGGGACCCAAACCCGGGGCCTCCCATGTGGTAAACTGGCACCTTACCAATTGGGCTACAGCCGGTCCCTGGTATGTGTCTTTGTGTCTGTTTTCTGGGTTGTTTGTTGTTTCTCTTTCATTTGCACCACGACCCCAGAGTTGCTGAAATTGTCAGATGGTTTCTTGAGAGCAATAGCCTAGAACATGCCCAAGGTGGCCTAAGGCATAGGTGATTGGGTCCTGTCCCCAGGGAATGGAGAGCACATGTGAGACAGTTTAGTATAGGGAAAGAGGGAAGGCAGCTGGGATGTGGCAGAGAACATGGTCATGAGACCCTCCCTGGAAAACCCTTACTATGCAAAACAAAGCCAGAAAAATGCTGCCTAGACCCTGGCTATGAAGTCCCATTTGGAACTCTTTCTGGGGTCAAGGGGAAGCCCCAGAAAACTCTGAACAACAGGACTCTCTGCTGGCCACCTGAGAGCTAACAAGTGGGTGAAACAAACAGAAAAGCTAACAGCTGGGTCCCCTTACACAACATTAAGAAAGGGTAGGAGAAAAGGTTTTAAAAAGGCCTATCCTGGCACCCCATGTGTGCATCTCATCCTGCAGAACACCCACATATGTCTTGGGTTATTTACTTATTTCTAGTTTTCTTGTTTCTTAATAAACTCTTTAATCTATTGCCTACCATATGGTGTGTCCTTAAATTTTTTTATGTGACATAGCCAAGAACCTAGAAGCCCAGAAACCAGAGCATTCCACTAACATATTTGGCAAGCCAGCCAGGAGACAGAGGCAAGTAATGCTCATTGACACCCTATGAAGTTTGGTGAATCTAGGATTTTTAATTAAAAAGCCTGTCTGTGCCCACTTTTGTTTTATTAGTGCGGCCCCTGGGCAAGGCCTGGGGGTTATTCCTTACTCAGCTGCTGGGAGACCCTGAGATTCCTAATAATACATTACCTCTGGAGCCTCTAAGGCTGTTTGCCTGTAAGGCACAGATCAGTCCCTGCTTCTTAATGTGCCTCTTAATGTCTGGTTTAAGAGCAAAACTTAGTCCCTAGCAGTGGCAATAAAATGAGCTCTCTCTCACAGCTGCTCTCTAAGACCTAAGAGTAGGCCAAAAGAAATGTCCTTAGCCATTCATGAGAAAAACCAGTTTTCCCTGTGTTAACTGCATTCAAGAAAGGGACTCATGATGGGGGCAAGTGAAAAAACACATAAGGAGAAGTATAACGGTCCATACCAGACAGCAGGAAGCAGCCATGTGGCAGATAATCAGCAGCCTTCAGGCTGACCTGTTGGTTTTTATTATCTCATTGTTGGCATGCAATAACATGCTGATACAAAGGTTAAGCATAACATGTCAATCAGGTTACATAACATGCCAATTAGATTATGTAACATACTGTGTTATTGTTCAACAACTGTCCTTGACCCCAGGATTGCTTAGAGAACAGTTGCTACAAGCTAGGTCTATCAGCTACCTTTGGACACAGGCCCAAGGATATGTGAAGATGGGGGCCACCTCACTGGTGCCAAGAGCCAGCTGCCTGCAGCTGGCTAAGGCCATGGCCATCACCCAAATTTGACCATCCTCACACTCCAACCCTGAGGGTGATGACCCTGGAAATAGCAGGGTTTCATTGCAACCATTTACAACAACAGCAATATACATGGTAACAAATAGACAGTATATACCCCATCCTGATGAGGGTGCCCCCAATCTCCATTTCCAAGTTCCTAGGGTGTTCCACCCATCCAGTACCAGGTCAGCTTGTAAGTGTTGGATTTGTTGGAGCTCATGGTTCATGTCTTTTAGAGTGGACTGTATGGAATTTTTATGATCAGGAATGTACACACAACATTCCATATGTATCAAGGTACATGTGCTCCCTTGGGCTGCAGTGAGTAAATCTAAGGCCATGCAGTTTTGTAACACAATGTTTTGGATTTGATCAGTTTCTTCTGTTAACTGGGCAATTGCATATTCAGAAGTGCTTAAAGCTTTCATGGCGAGCTAAGGTTTCTACATCCAATTCTACTTTAATGGCCACACCTCCAGGACTAAGTATAGCTAATGGGTAAAACCACCACTGGGCTCATTAGGTTCTGTGCCATCCATGATATATAGTATCCCAGTTCTGGTGTAACTGGGGCAGGGTGGATAAGATCCACCCTGGTATCAAGGGGCACCCCCATGTCCATTACCCTGTCCAATCACAGACCCACAAATATCCCTTGGGCACCCATTCCATGGCTTTTGTGGCTGTATATGGTAGACCATTCCACCAACAGGAGCCACCTGTAACATTCTGAGTAATATTATACATATATATGGGGAATCTCCTGAGATAGTCTGCAGGGGTCCCCTTTTGTTCAATGCATTTAGGTGTGACGCTATGCAACTCTATGTGTTCAGTGGGAAGCCAGCCCCATTCATTATATAAGGTATAACTGAACTATGGCCTGGCTGAATCCATGTCCCAGTGCAACAAGCTTTCTACATGGTGACATATGGCTTCCCAACCCAGGGTCATTCAGTCAGCCATCTCCAGCCAGATCCAATTGTCCCAGGTGGCAAGGGCAATGCTCCATGTGAGGCCTCCCACTAAACTGACTGGGAGTTCCATACACACCCAACAATGAGACTTGTACACTTGAGCATAGCCATGGGCTCAAGCAAGCAAACCATTGGCATGTATCCTAAGGGTGATAAGACAAATGAGAAAGAGTGACTAAAATGGGTAACTCATGTCCATCTAAGAGGACACAACTTAATCACTTATCTCATGACAGCAATACTCTGTTCTGTGGTGTATGGCCGGGCTGAGTGTACCACACACAGGGCCCATCCACTGAGGGCTGCAGTGTCACATTCTTGACCTGCATCAAAATGAGGGAAATCATTATGGGCCAGAACGCCAATATAAACATCCTTTTCAAAATTGGTTCTGCTGTTGATGGTGCCATCACTTCTACCTGTAAGGGTGAAACATTGGTTTTTCAAGATGTGATTGACAATTTCCTTTGAAATGCTATTCCCCAGAGAGCAATAAGAGCAAGCCACCTTAGATGGGGTGCCTTCAAGTTCCAAGGCCATACCATGGTTTTAGTTTCTCCACCATGGAGCACAGTCACAGTTGGTAACAGAATATGTCTCTGTGGCCCTTTTGGGGCTTTAGTAAGGGGTCTTTTGTTGTAATTTGCAACTGGATTGGAGTTGCTGCTCTATGCAATAGGGCTTCTATGGGATTACTCCACCCCTTTGGGGGCACTCATTTAATTGTTGGACCTCAGTCCACAGCCTCTTGTGCTATTTGCACAGGGATTGTGGTCTGGCACACTTTGCCTGTAATCCAGATTTTAATAGGCCATTATATCTCTCAATCATACCCACTGCTAGGGGATTATAGGGAACATAAAAGGTCCTTTGAATTCCCTGTTGATGGGCCCAAAGTTTCATGTGTTGCCCACAAAAGAGGGTACCTTGATCATTTTCAATTACCATGGGATGGCCATAAAGGGAACACAACTGCTGTAAGGCAAGAATCATGCTGATCCACATTGCTTGGGCAGTTGGATAGAAAAATAAACTGGTGGCAGTGTCCATGGGTGCAAATAAATATCAACACTGTCCATTCAAGTGCAGTGGCCCTACAAAATCCACCTGCCACTGAGTCAAGGGAACTCAGCCATGCTCAATCTGTCCCATGGTATGAGGCAAAGCCTGCTCATGCATGAGAGAGCATTGTGGGTATCCTCTACATGCCTCCCATAGGTCTTTCATTCCTACTTCTAAGCCCCATAAATGAGCAGCTTTTGACATAGTGGGGACTCCTGCTTGCATCAATTTATAATGCAACCATGTGGCAATGTCCTGCACAGTTGTTACCTTCAGGGATAATTTCATTAACTGATCTGCTTCATCATTACCAGGACAGACCAGTGGGCAGTGAGTGGCCACATGATATATCACAATTTCTTTTGAAAGCCCCCATTCCCAGAGGTCTTCCGACGTGGGCCTTCCCCATATAGGTCTATGGGCCATGAGCCAATCCAGTTGTTCTACTCTGGTAACTGCACATAAAGCTTTTTTAAATGGCCCAAATATCAGTACAAAGGGTTAAAAGGCTTTCTTCTTTACCTACAATGAGCCACACAGCCTGAAATTTGGCCCATTGGCTACTTTGACCAAATCCCATTTCATACCATATGGTGTCAGTTTTAGGTTGGATGACTACAGCAGTCCACTGAGCAGACTGGCCTCGACTGGCCCCATCAGTATACCATGCAGACTCTAGGGCTGTCCCTTCCCCAGCCTTAAAGGGGACTGGGTGCCCTGGATGGGGGTTACTTCTGCCTCAGGACTCAATGACCCTGCATATGTTAGTGGTCCCAAAATCTTTTCAATTCTTTAGTTAGAAGACTGGAAGCAAAAGTGCTTTGTTGTTCTAAATATATATCTCACTTAGCAAGGGTTGCTGTTTGAGCCACTCCACTATGAGACCGGGCTATCCAGTTCTGTAACCAGCCTTTGATGGGGTAGGTGGTGAATATTTTCTCTGGGGCCTATTGCATTATAGTCTCAGTACTCTGGGCCGTGGCACATACAATGGCTAATTGCTTTTCTTTCTTTGTTTTTTATGGTTTTTTTTTTTTTTTGCTAATTGCTTTTCTATCAAACTACAGCATTTTTCTCTTTGTTTCCACAGTTGGCTCCAAAATCCAAATGGCTGACAGAGTCATTCCATACATTGCCACAGACCCCAAACCTACCCCTCCTCTGTGATATGTACATCTAATTCAAATGGTCAACCAGGGTCTGCCACTAGGAGAGTCTGAGCCTGTTTAATGGCCCACTTGGTGACCTCAAATGTCATCTTGGATTCATCAATCCAGTTCCAAGTGGACCCCTTTTAGGTCAACTTGTAAAGCAGCTTCAAAATCTGGGTCAACTGTGGCACAAAGTCTCACCAATACCCCAAGAGACCCAAGAAAACCTGTAGGTGTCACACTGTAGTAGGGTGAGGAAGGGCTTGTATTTTATCAATAATGGCTTCTGGGATTACTTTCATCTTACCCAAGCACACAGTACCCAAAAATTTGACAGATAAGCCAGACCCTTGCAACTTGTCATGATTTATCACCCATCCTTGTTCCTGAAGATGAGTGATCAATGTGGGCACCATCACTTCCAAATCTGCAAGAGAATTAGAGGTTAACATAACAACATCAATATAATGAAACAACTGTCTTGTTCCTGAGTGTTTCCATTGCTCTAAGTCCTTAGCTACTAAGCTATGACAGATGGGGGGGGGGGAGGGCTATGAACATATCCTGTCAGCAAAACAGTAAAAGTCCATTGAAATCTCTCCCATGTGAAAGTGAACTAATCCTGTGAGGTGTTGGCATATCAATGGAAAAGAATGCATTTGCTAGGTCTAAAACAAAATGTTATGTCCCCAAGGTAAGAGACAATGTGTCCATGAGACCTAAAATAGAGGGCACAGCCACATGGAGGGGAGGAACTACCTTGTTCAACTCTCAATAATCAACAGTCATATGCCAAGTCTCATCTGGTTCATGCACAGGCCATACTGGAGCATTAAAGGGGCTCCTCATGCCTCCCAGAACATATGAACTTTAGCCAATTCCTTAATGATAGCAGTAATTTCATCATGACTGCTTGGTAATCTATACTGTTTTATTGTTAATGGTCCTGCAAGGCTCCAGCAAGGTCAAGGAGAATGATGAGAGTGTCCCTGCACTACAGGCTTAACTGCTCAGACAGACACAGACAGACAAATGGAATTCTCCCATAGCAGTTTGCAAGGTAACATTGCACAGCACATCTATGCCAAGTATATATACTCTGGAATAGATGAGATGCACACTGAAAATTCATGGGGAGGTAGGTGACTGATTCCCAAGATCACCTTAGTTCCTTCAACCTGTAAGGACCCATGACCCATTTGTCCACATCCATCTACATAGGTTTACATGCCCATGAATTTTACAGGCTGTCCATATAGGAGCATATATTCAACTCCTGTGTCCACTAGGACAAGAACTCGCTGGACATTTTGTGGGGACCAATGGATGGCTAGTTTCACAATGGGCCTCAGTCTTTCCAAGGGTCCCCATCTCAGATGCCTCAGCCTTCATCCTATGTAAAGGTAAATGCCGGCTTGGGGGATCCCTCCAGGGTATTCGTTAAATAACCACTCAATTGAGCCACTGCCTGTATCTGTTTTTTTCCTCTGTATGTGGCAGTACGTTGGCTCTAACTGGCACAACAGATCTAATAGGACCATATTTGGCTTCCCATCTATCTTTGCACAGTCTACTCTGGCAGCCAACAGATCATTCCATATCTGAATGCATGTCACCTTAATCAGCCCCTTTCAAGAGTTCTGTCCTTTTGGTTTCACCACCTATCTGGGTGCAAAATTATCTCTTTGGTAGACATGGCATGGGCTCATGTATGCAAATCTTCTGCCTCCCCCAAGCTGGCCATCATGGCTGACACTTCAAACACTGGTTGACCAATATATGGGGTGAGAAGCACCATTAGGGAGCCAAACGGTGGGGATGTGGCATGCTGCATTAAAGATCTCTCATTCAGCTTGTAAACGATTCTGTGTCTGGTCTTGATTACCAGTATTAAACATGACATTATGCATGCCCATCTCATGGGCTACTTGCACTAAGTTGGCATAGGTTGCCTGTTGACTCACAGCATCCAGTAACTCACCTGGATCCTGCCACACAATGCGGATCTTTGTCTGCAACCATTCCATCAGGGGATACTTAGGATTCCCTGAGCATGGTGCTGAGCATTCAACAGTCATTGTCTTAACAGTGGATAGCTTTTTAGGTATGCCAATTTCTCAGTCTCTTTTTCAGAACACAAAATGCCATCCACCCCAGCATCCCACAGCTGGAGCAACTGTGTAGCTACTGGTTCTCCCAGCTTTTGCCAAAATTGCCATCCCAATTCAACCAGTTCTGCCTACAGATAGAGATAGTACATGGTGTGCTGAACTACATGGGGCTGTCCCACAGGAGCTGCTCCCTGCCCCATGACCTGGTCATGCTTCATTTTCTGAGTAACAACCAGGAAGGCTTGCTTTATAGCCCCTGCCTCAACCTCATCCTCAGAACAACTGTCTACCAGCTCATCCTGGTGCTCTTGCTGCTGCTCTAGGTGCTGTATTTGACCACATAACTGTTCCACCACCTGCTCCATCTCCCACAACTTGCTTGCTTGCTTCAGCTTTTCCTGTGTGGTATCCCAAAGCAAGGACAGGAACACCCATCCCACACAGGCAACTACCCCATGCAGTTTTATATCCCCCAACAGGGGCTCAGCTTGCTGAAGAGCACTCAGGAAAGATACTGGTGTGTTATCTGGGATCTCTGCAAGACAGACACACCAGCAGGATGGCCACTCTGCCACCCCAGCCCACATACACATAGGTGGCCATGTGGGTCCCATACACCCTATCTATGACAGTGCAGTGGGTGTGCAATGCAAATCCTGATCCTGCTGACTATGCCAATTGTTAACTGTATTCAAGAAAGGAACTCCTGAGGGGGACAAGCAAAAAAACACATGAGAAGTATAATGGTCCATACCTGGCAGCAGGCAGCAGACGCATGGCAAACAATTAGCAGCCTTTGGGCTAACCTCTTGATTTTGATTATCTCATTGTTGTCATGCAATAACATATTGATACAATGGTAATCATAACATGTCAATCAGGTTACATAACATGTCAATTAGATGATATAACATACTATGTTATTCTTCAACTGGCCTCGACCCCAGGATTGTATAGAGAACAGTTGCTACAAGCTAGGTCTATCAGCTACCTTTGGACACAGGCCCAAGGATATGTGAAGATGGGGGCCACCTCACTGGTGCCAACAGTCAGCTGCCTGCAGCTGGCTAGGGCCATGGCCATCACCCAAATTGGATCTTCCTCACACCCTGAGACTTCACTGACCTCAGTGAGTTTATACTGGAAATAGTGTTGCTCATCCAAGGTCTGTCAAAATCAAAATGGGAAATGTTTTAGTCATCCAAAGGGGTGTTGATGCAAAGTGCCAGAAATCTGTTGGCCTTGTAAAGCATATTTATTTAGGGTAGAAGCTTACAATTACAAGACCTTAAAGAGTCCTACTCAAGGTACCATAAAAGGTACTTTCTCACCAAAGATGGTTGCTGAACTCTGAGAGGGTTCAGCCTTCCTTCTTCCTCTTAAGGCTCCATGGTCTCAGCTTCTTCTGGTCTCATAAGTAGGCTGGCATAGGTCATGTTTCTTTCCAGGCACAGCTTCTCTGGTCTCTTCAGAAGGTCAGATGTAAACTATCAAGTGAATGGCTCAGCTCTCTCTGGGACTCCAGCATCAATACTAAGTTCTCTTCTCTTGTATCAATAGAGCTCTTGTGTCTTCTCCTGTGTGTCTTCTTGAGTGAGTGTCCATTTATATAGCCCACCAATAGGTCAGGGACTCAACACTGCCACACCCTACTAACATGATCAAAGCAAGATCTAATCTTAACATAATTTAATCAAAGACATCTCAGCTGAATCTAATATAATCAAAGGGTATCACCACAATCAGAGGAACAGACCAGTTTCCAAACATAACCTATATCTTTCTTTTTGAATTCATAAATAATATCAAACTGCTACAGGAAATAAACAGAGCTCTGAAGTAAAAGAAAATGATGTAGTTTGTATTTCAAAGTATTGGAAAATTTGATTATAAGCCAATACCTAAAAAGAATGAAATTTTGTGTGCAAAACTTCATGGACACAGTGCAGATTAGAATAATCAGAAATAGACTTCAAAGAGATCTTTTAAATGCTATTTTACAAGTAAACTTATTTTGTAAGAGAAAGAAATTATAAGTAACATTCATGAATTCTTTGTATTTAACTATTTGTGTCTGTCTATTTGTACAGCATATATTTTTATACAATGGGATGATAATATCAAATTAACAAATGAAAATTCTTAAAAGAGCTCTATTCAAATTGTTAAAATTTAAATATGCACTTGTATATGTGAAAGCATATTCTTGAAGCAAAAACTAGGCTAAGCAGGATGGAAAGATCATATAGAAATCTGAATACAAAAACTATTGAGAAAGGGGGAAAAGCTTTTCCTAAACTCTTTGACCTACCCAGCCTCCAGGGCCTTCTCTTTGGAAAAGCTAGGGTGGAAGGGCTAGGTGTGACAAGATAGGAAAATGTAAGTTTGGCATAAAACTTCTATCTACTAGCCTGGAGAATTAAGAATCATAGTTTGTCCTGTAATTCCCCAATTTAAACGCATTAACCGACTTAAAATGAAAATAATTAATCCAACATTCAAATTTCAGTAAGTAAAGGAAAAAATCCCTTGAAAGTTATGGGAAAATCTTTTCTAAATTATAATTAAAACAAATTAAACACTTTTAACATATTCCAGAATCTGGCAGATAGTATGCTTTTAAGGTTATCCACAGTCTTAGAATTTTATTAAAGAAAAGATTTTTTAGCCTCCTTTGAAGGAAGGAAAAAGAACATTTCTTGTGTAGACTATAATGGTTTTCATTTTATTTGGCTTGAGTGTAATCTCCATAGGTTTGTAGGATA
>PVKH010034483.1:0-11880 GCA_004027955.1 Chaetophractus vellerosus
GTGGGGGGGTGATGTGTGGGAACCTGTATGATCTTATGCATGTTTGTTTTGTAAGATCACGATGTTTGCTGAACACTTAGAATTTATGAATGCTCATGTATGAATGATATACTTCAATAAATTGTTTTAAAAGAAAGAATTCTACCTCAGCAGGCGTTTTCATTTTCATTTTTGTTTTTTTCACCTTTTCAGCACGTTAAAGAAGCCGTTCCATCTCTCCTGGCTTCCCTCACCTCACTGAAAAGTCGGCTGCTGCGCTTGCTGTCGCTCCCGGCAGAGAACCGCCGTTCTTCTCTGGCTGCTGTCAAGGTGTTTTTCTGTCTTGGGTTTCCAGCAGTCTGGCCCTCATGAGTGGTTTTCTTTCGTGTGTCTTGCTAGGCGCTCGCTGTGTTTCACGCATCTGTACAGTGCTATCTCTTCAGACATGCTTCGGCCCCTTCTCTTTCTTTCCTCTCCACCTGGCTTCAGTTTACAACTTTCACTGTGTCCTACATGTTTCTTATGCTCTGTGGTCTCCCCGCCATCATTTCCTCTCTCTGTGCTAAGATTGCCTGTTTTCTATTGACTTAACTCTGAATTCAGTCATTCTGTCTTTTGCTGTATCCAATTTGCTGTTAAGCACCTCTGACTAGTTCTCAATTTCATATATTACATTTTTAAGACCCAGACTGTCCATTTGATGTTATTTTCCACCAGACCCTTCCTCCTTTACTCCTCTCATAGGAGAAATGAGCCGGGTCGGGTTGGGGTGCTTGGCCAGGGTGTGACCGAGTGGGGTGAGCCGCCATGGCCAGAGGTCATGCCAAGGACCAGACGTCTTCTGCCCTTTGCTAATTGGAAGTTTAAGCTTCTCTGGTACTCAGAGGCCACGCTGGGAGGAAGGAGTTGGAGGGAAAGTGTAATTCTGGAAATGAGTAATTTCCCTAAATAGATTATTTTCAAATAAAGCCACTAAATGTATTTAGACGGGAATGTTGGAAAGGCAGTTTGAGAGCCAAGATGAGGTAAGTAATTTAAAACACAGAAAATCATATTTTCACATGTCTGAGTATATAGACTGTAGATTTCAACCCCTTGACAATACATGGTGAGAAATATTCTGATGTTGGCTCAGGAAATAGTTTTTTCCTTTGGCTGTGGTAGACAAGAACTAAAAGTTAAGTTCAAGGTTATAAAAAAATACGTGTAATCATTATTATACTTGAATTTTAATAACAAAAACTTTTTTCCAAGTTGCTTTTTCTTCTGCATAATAAGTAAACAGTAGTATTTGTTCTCTGTGAATTGAAAGATTACAGAAAACATTCCAAAGACTTTCCTCTGATAAGCTGCTATATTAGGAAAGTATGAACTCTGAGGAGAATTGCCTGTCATTTGCTTACTTACTGCTTTCTGTCATTTAAAAAATAACCTTGGATTTTCTTTTTCATTGGCCCCACCCCCAACAATATCTGGCGAAAAGGGGAGCAGATAATCTTTCAGTGCTTTGGTTTGAATTTTTAAAAAAGACAGCTAAGAGAAAGCTGTAACCATAGTTCTAACAGAGTCCAAATGAAAATAGCAAAGCTCTTCTGTTTGGGCTGTGTTAGGTTCCAGAGAACAGAGAAACAGTTTACATCTGTGAATGGAGTTTATTCCAAACATAACCTTCCTATTGAATGGCTTGTGCTCAGTGGTGCACAGTGGGAAATGGCTTTGTTTTCCTCTCTTGCTAGCTTTGAATGAGCCCCCGTCTCCCTTCCCTGGCCCTGGATGACAGCTCAGTCCAGGCTACATCTCACCTTGGCTGGCAGCGCCCCTCGCTCCTGCCCAGCCAGGCCTGTGGCTCCAGGGCCAGCCGTGACACTTTCTTCCTGGCCTTGTCCTCCTGCCACTCCAGCTTCTGGCTTGTCCAGAGTCTGGGCAAGGCGGGTGGGGACGAGGGTCCAGCTTCTACATGGCCGGGCACCTTCTCCCGTGGCTACGCTGGCCCAGCACCACGCGTTCCTTCGAGGCAGGGGCCGATGCTGTACCTTTAGGAGGTTCTTCTCAGCCACTGCTCAGGCAGTGCAGCTCTGGGCTAGCCTCCTGGGGTCCCTGTAGCCCCCGCCTCTGCACTGCCCTGTTTCCAGTGAGTTACACTGGATTCTAAAGCTGGGTCCTGGGGGAGGTCGGTGCCACAAATGGGAAACCGAGGCCATAATGCGTGAGAATCTATAGGGTGTCCCCACAGGTCCCAGGGAGAGAGGGGTCACGAGGGGTCGACGGGAAGCGCGAGCGGCCGGGGGCGCGACCAGCGGGTGGGGAGCACACGGCAGAGTGGGGGACCCCTGGGCTCTAGCCTTCACTGACCAGGGTGGAGTTAGTAGCTTTCCCGCGGGAGTCCAGGACTAGTTAGTTTAAAGCCAACGAGCCGTAAGGGAAAGGGAGGGGCTGTGAGGCGGTGGGAGGAGCTCATCATCTGCGCCAGCCGTGGGCTCTGGGTGGGCGTGGGGTGGGGGCGCTAGGGGGTGCTGCTCCAGGCCCGTGGAGTCAGGGGGCTCAGCAAGGTGGGGCGCGGTGCCGGGCAGCACACAAGCCAGTGGTGGTCAGAGGGCGACGCTCACTACGAGAGGGAAGCCTCGCTCGCCAGAGCACCGCACATCACGAGAGCAGGACCACGATGGTCAGAGAAGCTTACTGACCGTGAGCGAACAGCCCGGTCGGCAGCGCACCCCTCAGCCTTCTGCAGCAGAGGCCCTGCTGACCGTCTGCCTCAAGCTACCTTGGAGCAGTCCCCCTGCTTTTGAAAAATATTTAGGGAAGATGAAGACATTTACAAGGTCAGGGAAGCACCTTGGCCAGGTAGATTTAAGCAGCAGCAGCTGAGACTCCTCATTAATGTCTGGGGACTGAGAACAAAGCCCATCTGGGGGTCTTTCTACTCACCTCTCAGCTGTGGGGTGGAAGGGGCCCTGTAATTCTACACCTTTATTAGAAAAATGCCTAAAGATCTAAGGGAGTAGAGAAGAAAAACAAAATTGTTGTAGAATCTAAATGTGTGGTAGGTAGTCTGCCTGAGCAATTTTTGACCTGCGTACACGAGTTAAAAATATCACTACTTAATGAGTTCAGTTTTTGTTCCCCCAGTCACCTTTAGACCCTGAAAAGTTATAACTAACAGGCGACACATGAGGTTTTAAATAAAGTTAACTTTACCTGAGAGGATTTCAGCACTGTCACTTTTGTTTTCTGAGAACTGTTTTTGTTTTTAAGCCATTATTTCTTTCCTGTTCCATATATGTTGCCCCAAAGGACTCTTGCACATTTTTCCTGGATAATTATGCTGTATGAATTGAGTCTGAAAGAAGAGAATCTACTATTTGCTGCAGCTTGAAGCAAATTCCATGCATCAAACTTTCCTTTGGAAAAGCAAGACACGAACACAGAGCAGTTTGTTGGCGAGAACGAGAAGCACAGAACTTGACCATGTGCATGTCGTTCCTCCTTCCCTGTGGGGATTTTCTTCAAACAGCCAGTAACTATTTTGTGGAAACAAAACCGTCCACGGGATGAAATGCATGTATCATTCATGTGTAATGAGGCACATTTATTTGGGCAAGAAATTCTTTTGAGAAATTCAGTCTTTCTAGACTGAAATGAACAACTTAAAAACAGAGACACACCCATCCAATATTCCTTGCTTTAAAAGATTATATGTTCAATTTTACAAGTCTTAAAAACCCTGTACATAGGGAGCTGGCTGTAGCCCAATTGGTGGGGCGCCGGTTTACCACAAGAGAGGCCCCGGGTTTGGTTCCCGGGGCCTCCTTGAGCAGGCAGACTGCCTTGAGAAGGCAAGCCGCTGCGAGCAGGGCAAGCTGCCGCGAGCAGGCAGGCTGCTGCGCAGTGAGCTGACTCGGCGGGTCACCGCAGCGGCGGGGGGGAGACAAGCAGACTCAGAAGAACACAAAAATGAACACAGCAAGAACAAGCAGAAAGGGGGGATATATAATAAAAAAACCCTGTACATATATACACATATACACGCACACATATAGACATATGTGTATATACATATACACACACACACACTACATTTTATCTTTCAGTACTTTTGCATTTAACTGTTTTTGTTTCTAATAATTCCATACTAGAAGAATATTTTGATATCTATAAGAAATAATAATGTGCAATATTGTATAAGCCGACTTCTTTGAACTTGAAGCTAATATCTTCCCAGCTTTTAACATAAAATCCAATGATATAATGAAAGTAAGATTAATGATAGCTGTTATTGAAGGTTTTCTACATGCAAGGCATTTTGCATAGCAATTGACATGTGTTAGGTCATTAAATTTTGACAGTGACTCTATGGAGCAGGTGCTCATATTACTTGATTTTTCAGATGGGGAAACCGAGGCATGGAAGCCATTTCTCAGGCCCCTGGAGCCTGGACTGGGCGACTCCTGGTCCCAGGCCCTTACCTGCTCCAGCACACTCGGGTTTCAAACGGGAGTTCCAGAGAGGGGGAGAAGAAGAAGAAAGCTCTCTCCATCACCTCGACCCCTTTCTTGCTTTGCAGAGCTTGCTATCGTGTCACACTGACTGACCTGTCACACCGTATTTATCAGATTACATAGCGCTTGGAAACTGGGCTTACTCTGAAAGAACTAAAAGGTTTTGGAACCAAACCACAGATCTACAAGGACCACAGGCAGGAGGACCCGACTGCTGTTTATGCCCGCACTGGGGGAGGCGCAGACTCACAGGGGCGTGGGTAGATGCATTGTAGCAGGGATTTGAGTTTTACAGCAAGAAGCTTAAGAACAGTCAAATTCTGTAGTCAGGGCTTTTCCCCAGTGTTCTTTTACTCTGGCTACAATAGATTTGCATTTTAAGGGGGAAAACATGAGAATGGAAAAAGTGAGAAAAAAGCCTGAATTTTCCCAAGAGTAACTTTAAAAAAATGGGACTTTTTTCTTTCTTTCTTTTTTCTTTTTTTGCTGTTTAGTGGGCTTTTCTGAGTTGATTCCTTATTCAGTAGAGAAGAAAACAATGTATTTTTAATCAGTTATGGTTATCGCAAGTGCCGGCATTTCTGTGCATCATTTCAGTTCCAATAGCTGCTGGTTCCTGTTACTCATGAACTTGCCCATAATTAAAAAGCAACAACTCATGAATGTGTCGTGAAGTTTCCAGATATATTAAAAAATATTGGGCCTTCATTGCTTGCTGTATCAGCTTTCCTTAAATGTAGTTTCCTCAGTCTTTTTATATCTTGAAGTAGCTTACTAAATATATATTTTCATAAATTTGTGGCCCTGGTATGAACAGGGAAGACAACAGAGATTTGCCAACTTTACTCAATGTTTCCATCAACCAGACAGTTGACTGTAACATTGTGGCTACAGAGCAGATTCTTTCCTGAAGTTACTCTGATTTCAATTACTTATCTGTTTTCTATGTGGAATATTTGAATACTGAGTAATGTATTTTACTCAGCTGGTAGCCCGTTGCCCCTTAAAAGCCAGGCTTACTTACTTCTCTTTATTGATTTATTTATTTAGATTTCCAAAATCTAGTTCTCTTGCTCCAGTTTTCACTTTAAGGTTTGGCATTTTAAGTAAAGTTCTCCTAGGTTCCACCAGTGTTGGGAGGTCGTGGCTATGACTCACAAGTCTTAGAGAACTGGAGAGGAAAAAGCCAGTGAGCCTTTTGGATGGATTAACTGTTTCTGCAGAAGTAGCAGCAGCTCCCGCAGTAGGTTCGTTTTGTGATGTTGTCTGGAGCCATTTCTGCGAAGCAGAGCTCATGATTCTGCTGCTCTGGTACAGTTGGACGGGCCAAAAGGGCTTGAGCAAAGCAAGTTGCCTCTAGTGACTGACCCTGATTTTCAAGGCCCCAGGGGCATCTGCTTCCTAATTAGCCCCGGAGTGTCCAGTTATAAAAGCCAACGTTGTAGCAGCTTTATTCCCAACAGCCGAAAGGTGGAAGCGCCCCAAGTGCCCGTCACCTGATGAACAGGTAGACAAAAGGTGGCATATCACACAATGGAATAGTATTTGGCCATAAAGAGGAGTGAGGTTCTCACACATGGATGCACCTTGAAGACATAGTGATGAGTGAAATCAGACAGACTCAAAAGGGCAAACACTGCACACTCTTGCTCGTCTGAAACACCTGGGAGAAGCAGGTTGTGTAGAGACAGATGGTGGCTGGTGGGTTACCAGGACCTGGGGAAGGGGCAGGGTGGTGTGGGACGAGAGAGCTGCAGCTTAACGGGGCAGAGTTTCTGTGTGAGGTGAGGTCACGGTTGGGGTAAGGGACGTGGGTGATGGTGGCCAATGTTGTGAATGCAATTCAAACAACTGAATTGTCGGCTTTAAAATAACTAAATATATAACTCTTCAAAAAAGGTAATGGACAGCTATAGTCAGGGTCACTGAGAATTAAGAACCATCAGAAAATGATCTTTCACCCCAGAAGCAGGCAATTCTGGTGGCCAAGTTATCATCAGGTGTTAGAATTGTGTTTTATAATTAGATTTGAAAAGTACCACGTGTGTCTTAAAAGTGAAGTTAATACTTAAAAAATTAATTATAGTTAATGATAAATTTGGGTTTATTTTTTTACCTTATTTCATTTTCTAGTCAATATTGTACTTCTCTTTCTCTTTTATCCTTTCCTGACTTTTATTTGCTTCATTGAGTTTGCCCTATTTTCCCTGTTTTCTATACTAGTTTGGAAACCATTCAACTTCTCCTTTTGTAGTACCCATCAAAATTATTTTAGCGTATGTACTTGAACTTATTTTTTTCCTAATAAGACATAAGTTACCTTAAAATGTCCTGAATTTTCTCCAACCTTTGTATTTCAAGTTGGTTTTGTGTCATAGTATAGTTTCAGAATATTAAGAGAGATGAGTTTCCTACGCTTTAACATGACACATCCCCCTTTCCGGCCTC
Organism: Chaetophractus vellerosus; assembly: GCA_004027955.1. Classification (NCBI taxonomy): domain Eukaryota; kingdom Metazoa; phylum Chordata; class Mammalia; order Cingulata; family Chlamyphoridae; genus Chaetophractus; species Chaetophractus vellerosus. The sequence continues at coordinate 6,927 of PVKH010034483.1, forward strand.
GGTGATCAAGGAAGCAAGTGTTGCGTGAACCTGCCTGAGCCTGGGTCCCTGGGAGCTTCCCCTGGACGTGCGATGCTAGTAAGAAGTGAACTGTTACCTTGAGAAGCCGTTGAGATCTGGGGATTGTTTGTTACTGCACATAACCTGGCCTACCCACCCGACACAGAAATCAGTTCCGGGGAGCCTGGCGAAGCTTTATCGGAACCTGAGGTGGGCCACGCTGGGTGGTAAGGAAACTGCTTGCAGGCTGGAAAGACGGCCGTCCAGGTTTTGCTGTTGTGCAACATTTGGCAAAACTGCAGCTTGTGGTAACTTGGGAAGCAGATAATATATTAAATAAGAATTTCGCCTGAGGCAAGGAGGCAGAAAAATGGAATGTTGGTACTTTATATTGGTTGATGTTGGCTGCTTTTGGCATGGGCTCGGAAAATAATGAGCAATTTGCTCAAGCTGGAATGAAGGGGAATGGAAACAGTTCATCAATCAAGCACTTGAAAAGTCGGAGAGGAAACTCCTTAACCCTAAATAAAGTTAAAACTTGAATAATAAAGGTCTTTAAGACTCAGCCTTTCAGTGAGATCAAATTCAATGTAAGATTGCAACACCCATTTTTAACATCTCTGAATGAATTAAGATATCCCAGAGTGAAGATCCACGTAAGGACAGCAAAGTAAATCCCTTCATTGGACAAAGATTTCTTAGGAGTAAGACAATGATGCTGCTCTTAATTTTTTTTTTTTTTTTACTTTAGTAATAGGTTCATGGAAAAATCATGCAGAAAATGCAGGTCCCCATACACAGCCTCTGTTATTTACCACCTGCCTTTAGCGTGGTATGTTGTTACAACTAACGAAAGAACATTCTTGTAACTGACTATTGACTAAGTCCGCCGTTTATATTAGGGTTCACTGTATTGTATAGTCCTGTTTTTTTTTTTTAAATTTATTCAAGTAACATATATATGACCTAAAATTTCCCCCCTTTAGCTACATTAAAAAATATAATCCAGTGCTGTTAATTGTGTTCACAATGTTATCCTACCATCACCACCATCCATTTCTAAATCTTTTTCATCACCCCAAATAGAAATTCTGTGCCTATGAAGTATTGACTCCCCACTTCTGCTTTAAGCAGAGTGGAAAAGCTCTCTGTAGATATGTAGAGGGGAAAAGAGAGAAAGGGAAAATGGGGGGTGGATGGCAAAGCAGAGAACAGAAGCCTGGTATCAAGGAGACGAGAAGGCGATGGCTTCTGTTACCCCAAACCTACTGCCTTTGCCCACAGTTCATGTCCTGCGGGCTGCCTGGGCCCCGCAGGTGGCTCCCGCTCAGGTGTCTCATGCAGGTGCTGCCGAGCCCCGCCCCCAGGTCCCTTCCTCGGACACCTGGAGGTTGGTGCTGACTGTCAGCTGGGCCCCGGCAGGGAGTCTGAGGACAGGCCTCCCAGGAGCTGCGGACGGCGTGGCTCGTCACGACCTACCCTCGGAGGTTGCACTGACTGGATCACTCCTGCCAGGTCACAGGGGGGCGAGGACGGGCAGGGTGTGACTGCGCTGAGGGGAGACCAGGGGCTGCCAGACCTCGCTGTGGCCCTCTTGAAAACACAGCCTCGTCTAGTTTAGAGAGAGGTCTGTAAGTCAACCCCGGAACACACAAGGTGTGCCCATGTCTTGCTTCACCATGTGCCCAAGGTGGGTCAGCAGAGAAGCTGCTGGCAGAGGCTCCGTCTCTACACGTTTCCAGAATCACTAAGCAGGGAAAATAGGCGGTTACTGTGGCCCACTGTGATGTGATTGTTATCACACCACAGCCTAGCCTTTCCTGAATTTTCTCCAAACTTTGTATTTCGTGTTAGTTTCATATGTTTACCACAACAGCATAGTTTAAATGGTCAGCTAGACCTGCAACGTTTGCTAATGCATTTAGACGTTTCTGGCTCCTAATTTCCTCTTTCCCAAAGGTAATAACGTTCAATTCATTTAGAAGATTCCTTTTGTATTTATCTCCGTATCTCTAAACAACACGTTTGTATTGCCACTTCTTGCCTTCTCAGTTTTAGGCAGTATCTGCTGATTTTCCACTAAAGAAGATGAGGATTCACCTGTCTTTAATCCCCCTTTCCTGACAAATAATGTCCCAACTCCCTCCCCATCCTCTTAGTAGAGGTACATTGTGATTTTGTCAGATCATATATTAGTGACTACAGTATGGTTTACTATGCTAGAGTATATTCTATTATATAAAATATATATGCTATCCAGATCCAGTAAACACTGCCACTTTTCTCTTACTTCAGAATGTTTGTGAAAAACAACTTGATTTTGATAAAATCTCCACACAAATGGAAAAGTGCCTCTCATATAGATGCTCATGTAACAATCACCCAGGCCAGGAAGGGGTGTTGTCATCATCCAAGCTACTCACAGCTTGCTTCCTCCTTCCTAAAAATAACCATTGCCCTGACAGCGGTAACACCTCCACGCTTTCCTTTATGACTTTGCCACCGTGCCTTCACCAACACTGACCTAGTCTTGCCTCTTTCTGAATTTTATGTCAATGGAATTATACATGTATTTTTTTGGCTTCTGCAGTTCAACATTATGTTGAACATACTGTTCTGTGTGGCTTCAGTTTGTTCATTTTCACTGAAATCTATTATTTCATTGCGTGAGTATACCTCAATTTACCCATCCATTCTACTGTCCAGGGATGTTTGGGTTATTTCAAGCTTTTGACAGTATAAATGTCGCTGAGAACACTCTAGCAATGCTCACATTTGTGTAGATCACATATCTAGGAATGGAATTTCTGGGCCATAGAACGTGCATTTCCTGAAACGGTTGTGTCAATTTATACGTCCGCCAGCAGAGTACGGAAGGTCCTGCTACTCCGGGAAGTTCCTTACTACCGCTGCTAACTCGTGGAGCCGCCAGTCTAGTGCGTGAGGGCTGAGCTCGCGTGTCCTTGGGAGAAACGGAAGCTGAGCATCTGCTCCTAGGTTTATTGGTCTTGGACTTCCTCTTCTGTGAGGCGTCTGTTCAAAACTTCGTCCATTTTTAGTTGGGCTGTCTCTCCTTTACACACCAATTTGAAGGAACTATTTGTGCATTTGCAACATTTACGTTGCAAATATTCCCATTCTGTGGTTTGTCTTTTCACTCAGTGGTAACATTTGGTTAACAGAGAAGCAGGAATTCCTGATTGTAAAGTAGGCAGATTTATCAATTGTTTCTTTTATAGTTAATGGTTTTTATAAGTTTAATTTTACTTACAAACACTCCATTTCCACTAACCATTGTCAATGATGTTTTTAATGAAAGAAACATTTTCCTAGCACAAGGTTATGAAGATATTGCCCTAAATCATTTTTAAACACCCTATTGCTTTTGGCCCTAGCATATAAGCCTGCATTCCTCTGGCTTGCGTGTTGGGAGGGGTCAAGCTGGATCTCCTCCCCCGTGGGTAGCCAGTTGCCCTGCACCTTTTAAGCCTCGCTGCAAGGTGCTGTGCCGAACGGGCCAGCTCTTCTGTCCATAAGCCGTGACATCCTCACAGAGTCCCCCCAACGTCTTCTTCCTCTCTAAGATGGTCTTGGCTATTCTCAGGCCTTTTGCATTCCCACATAAATTTTAAAATAAGCTTATAGATTTACTTGGGATTTTAAATTCTATTGCATTAAATCTATCGACCAATTTGGGGACAAAGGACATCATGATGATGTTAAAGTCATAGTCAAGGTGCATCTCTCCATTTATTCAGGGCTTTCTTCCATTTCTTTTTATAATTTCACGTGTAGAGTCTTGTACGCCTTTTGCTAGACTTGTTGCTGTGTATTTGATACTTTAGATGCTGTTGTAAAAGCAGTTTAAACTTTTCATTTTCTAACCGCTTATTCCTGGCATATTGAATGTTGGGGAAATTATGGCTAGCAAGGCGTGAGCCAGGTGGGGCGAACAGATACAAGGCAGCCTGGGGCCTTGAGCACTGTGCACAAGGTGCGTCGTGCCGGGAATCCCGCACACGGAGGCGGCCCCTCCAAGTTCTAATATTTCCATTTCTGTTATGGAGTGTCATAATGATAAACGAGTACAGCTCACTGTATTGTTTTCCTGTGGCTGCTGTGACAAATGACAAACGTGGTGCCTAAAACCACTCGTTTACTCCCTTACAGCTCTGGAGCCGAAGCCTGACGCAGGCGGGCTGGCTGCCTCGGGAGGCTCGGGCGGCACCGGCCTCCTTGCCTTTTCCAGCTCCGAGGCCGCTCGTTGCTGGCTCTGCCTGCCATCGTGTCTCCTCTGACACTGTCCCCCGCAGGGGCCCTGCGCGGATGCTGGGCTAACCCAGGACCTGCCTCCCCGTCGCAGCGAGCTGGTCACACCTGCAGTCCTTCTTTGCAGGTTCTGGGGAGTGGGACGTGGTGGTCTTTGGGGGCCATTTTTCAGCCCACCATGCTCCCAGGGGCGATTGACTTGCCATGTCCACAAGAAGATAAAACTTGTGCCAAAAAGAGTGAATAAAATTCAAAATCTATTTTTTTCCCCTGTAACAGCTTTAAAGCAAACATTTGCTTAAAACTGTACTGCCAAAATATTTTGGAAGTCGCTCTGGACGATTATGAGTGACCTTAATTTCTGGACCATTTAGGCCAATAGTAGTTAAGCTGCAAAAGGAACTTTAGTCTGCGTGGGACACTTTGTACTTTTATGGACTTCTGTTCTTTGTTCAAAAAGTTCCTGACTTGTTTAGTCATTGTACCAATTCCAGTGGCCTCAGTACTTTTATGTCAAAATGTAGAAAGAAGTGGTAGATTTCACCTGGTGATTAATTGTACTCATGGAACCTCACTTATTTGCAAACAAGCAATTATGATCTTTCACTTGAGTGTCAAAATATTGTATTTTACATGCTTCCTAATGGTAAATGCTAAATCTTTTTGGTCTGAGATTATGTACCCA
>PVKH010034484.1:0-11863 GCA_004027955.1 Chaetophractus vellerosus
CCTCTCCACCCCCTCTCATCCCACAAATAGACCCTGGAAATGTTGCCTCCATGAGCACACTTCATTGCAGTCCTGCCCTGTCAGGACTGTTGTCTGCTTTCAAAAGTATACAATAATTTCTGAGATGTATGTGAAATGGCCAAAAACAGGATGGAACCAACCCACCCCACCCTCTCCCACCATTAGGGAGTGACCTCAGACTATGGGGATCAGGACCCCTGACTCAGACTTCACCTCTCTGGAAGCTTCTGACTCACCACACCTCTTCTCACAGCCTAAAGCTGCAAATCTGTGCTCTAGCCATAGAAACACTCTTCAGTGGAGGTTTCTTCAGAAACCTGATGCATTACATATCTGTAATTCGTAGAAAATGGATGCTTGCCCTGTAGATAGAGTGTTGGTGAAACAGGTCCCACGTCCACTGACAGGGAATGGGCAGCACCTCAAGGAGTTTGCACACCCCTCAGTCCTCACCTTCCTGACCCATGGAGGGAGAGTGAGTGAAAGCATGAGCTGAACTGGACAGCAGCAGGCAGGGCTCTGTGGGCTCACCTGGCTCCTCTCACCTGCAGTTCCCCAGGCCCTTCCCAAAGCCTAACACCAAAGTAAACTGCCCTTAGAAGTTGAAAGTGACCTCCCAAAGGCCCAGTGTACTATCTGAGCCTCCCTTAAAAGGAATGAACATGGCAAAGAGGAGTTTTTCAATCTGTTCTAAAAAACAAAATGTAATTTGTGTAAATGGTTCATTTTCAAATAACCACCAAAATATGACAAACAAAAAATCACTTTTTGTTTTGTTTCCGAAACTAAGTTCTTTACTAAAAATTAAATAAAAATAATGACCTCCGATATTCCATCAAAAGATTTTTCATAATGAATATTTAATGTTATACCTCATATAAATTCTTAGGATCGTTTTCCAGAAAGATCTCTTTATATTTGTAAACACAACACATTTTATATATATATATATTTACATATATATATATATATACTCACACACAATAATTTATACATTCTAAACCATTCAGTAAGAACAAAAATGGAAGTGATAATTTGCCTATTTTTAGCCATTCTGAAATGATCATCATTAACACTGAGTGTAAGCCATTCATCACTATACACATGGTACAGTGGGACAGATGTGCATGGATTAGTAATTTTATAAAAATTGATTGATACTACATGTGGATCTTTTAAAGAAGATTTCAAATATAAAATCATTTGATTTAACTGAAAAATAAATTCAAATGAAATATTAAGATTTATTGAATTTTAGGCACATATCTTTATTCTTAATTTTTTCTCTTAAATATACCACTAAGAGTATTAATATGGTATATGTATACAATGTCTCGGGTAATTATTTTTACCTTTGCATTTTTTAGTAATTCAATTTTATTGATACATAGTACCAAAGTAAATCCATCCAAAGTTTTCAATCAATGCTATTTTGTGTAAACAGATAGTTGTGTTTTCATCACTTCAATCATTATTAGGGCATTTTTATTCCAATAGTAATAACAATAAAAACAAACAAACAAAAAATCTCATTACCTCTGAAGCTCTCTATGCTTGCCCCGCTACACATAGCTGCTATTCTGTTTCTGAGTCTCTAGTTTTTTGTGTTTGTATTTTGTAAAAAAGTCTTATATATGCAATATTATCTATATTCATATTTCACATGCGGTTTCACATGCAGGTTCACTTTGGCTATTTTTAGGAATAAGACTTATTGAATAAGACTGATAAGATTACTATCTGAGAACTTATTGGATTCATTCCTTGGTACAGGAGAAATGAAGACATTTCATCTTTGACTTTTATATTAACCAATATAGTAAAAAATAAACTTCCATACACACATGCAAACAAAGTTGCCTTTCCTTGAATGAACCCTGCCCGAATAAAATAATGAATGAAAGATAAAAATAAAATTAATGATATGTATTCTAATTTGGAAATAAATGAATATTGAAATACATAGTATGGACATATTTTAAGGCCGTGTGTAGTTTTAATTTTTCTGCTTGTTTCGTGGTTATGTCTAAGACTGCAGTATATGATTCTCTTCAAAGTATATCTGGTATTGTGAATACTTTGGTTCAGATGTGTCAAATTAACAGCAAACCAAAAAATATACTACTCAAAAAATAAAAAGTCCCATGTGACATTTTTTTGCTTTCTTTATAGTAAAACATGAATTTAGACTTTCTCTTTCCACCACTGCCATACCATATAATACACTGCTACTTACAAACACTGTGATATGCTTTCACCATTTCTGTTCATTTCCAAAGATTTACACACAACCTTTTGAACAAATCTGCCCAAATTAACTATCAGCTTTCCATTCTCTACCCTCATTCTATTTTCTGGTGACCTATATTCTAATTGTTAACTCCATGAGTTTACACAATATGTTTAGTTCATAATAGCACAATCATACAGTATTTGTCCATTTGTGTCTGGCTTGCTTCACTCAACATAACAGTCCTCCAGGTTCATCCATGTTGGCATATGCTTCACAACTTCATTTCTTCTTACCGCTACATAATATTCCATTATGTGTATGCACCACAATTTGTTTCTTAATTCATCAGATGATGGACACCTGGGTTGTTTCTAAGTTTTGGCAGTCATGAATAACACCACTCTGAACATTGGTGTGCAGAAGTCTGTTTGTGTCTCTGCTCTCAGTTCTTCTGGGTATATACCTAGTAATGGTATTGCTGGGTCACATGGCACATCTATATTCATCTTCCTTCAAGATTTTGAAGATGTTTTCCTACATTTTCTTCTAGGAGTTTTATGATTGTCACTTTTATATTTAGGTACTTGATCCATTTTGAGTTAATTTTTGTGTAAGTGGTGGATATCAAGTTCTCCCAGCACCATTTTTGAATAGACTGTTCTGGCCAAGGTGGAAGGCTTATCAACCTTGCCAAAAATACTTAACCATTTTAAATGTAGTCATTATGATTAAATAATTTCTATGGAAGTAATATAATTCACAACTTGTATTGTATGACTTATATAACAATTTTAATATGTTAATATGTTACAATCATTATTCTTACATTTAAATCTTTTTTCTATATTTGAAGGGATTCCGTGTTCACCATCAGTATTTCAATTAGAGAGACTGTATTCCAAAGCATTTTTGGACTCATTTCTTATCTGAGTATATAATATAGATTTATTTTCACTACAGAGTCATGGATTTCAATTCTCTGTACTGATGTTTAGTAATGTTTGTTTGTTACCTTTACGTGAACATGACCACTAGCTGAGCATAATATACTTAGGTCTCACTTTCTTTCCTTCAGAACGTTGTAAAAAATACTAATATACTTCTGGTTTAGACTGCTGCTTTAGAATTTTCTGAACTGTACAATCATTTTCTCCTTGTAAAGATTTTTTGGGGACTGCAAAGTATATTTTTCTAATTCAGAAATTAATTATGATATGTCCTTATGAATCATCTCATGCATTTGCACCTGGGTTATAGTGTATCCTAACAACACTGTAAATCTAGGATAATGAATAATTTACTGTTCCACCTCAGAAACTTTCTTTTTTAATTATTAGAATTGCTTTCTGTTCCAATTTTTTTCTCTACTTCTGGGATATCAGGTTTCAGCTTCCTTAAGTTGAAGTATTTTCTTTTTTTCCCCCTCTATTATTTTCTCTGTAATTATTCTAATCAATGTCTGTCTTCCTTATTCATAGTGATTCTGTTATGTATTTCCTAAAAATTGGTAAAGTGACCTTTTCTCATGGGAAATTGCATGCTCATTCTAATTTCTTTATTAAGTTGGCAAAGGTTTATTTTAAACAATTTATTTAAATAACACTCCTATGTCTTTATCTCCTGGTGTTTTATAATCTGATTGTTGTTCTCTTATTCTTTAACCTCACATTCTTATTACACTTCAAATCCTCTCTTCTTCGAGTCTCAAAATATTCCCGACTATACTGCTTTCATATTATGTTTTCAGCATTAATTTGTACTTGGTTCTGAAGTTTTGGGGCCATGATTTTCATCTTGGTTTAAAATCATTTGCTCTAAAATTGTATGGGTGTGTTATATTTAAACCTTCTTCATATTATCTTACAATCCATTATATTTTCTTCAGTGCCAAAACTTGAAAGGTACTTATAATATTTCATACACTTTCTGAAATCTGAAATTCAGGGCATAGAGGAGAAGATAATATTAGTTGGAATTGGTGCAGCCTTTTTAGGGAAGTTGACTGCTTAAAACCATCTATTAACTGCTTTTTACCAGAGTTTATGAGATCAAGGAACCAGTGTATGTATTTCCAATAGGAAAGACAACGCATAACTTGGATTCAACATAAAGAGGCAGCCCTATTTGTTCATTTTCCTCCCCATCCAAAATTCAATCAGTAAACTCATATTAATATATAAAGGTATGACTCATAATAGTTAGGAAATTAGAGATATCATTAATTCAGTACTGAGGTAGGAAGTTAGGAGATGCAACAAGTCTTACTACAATCTGGATTTTTATAAATGTCATCTATTTCTAATGTATTATGCTATTACTAATCCCTCAGTTGAGAGTAATTGAATATTTTTGTTCAATTTATTAAATATCATAGCGGGGTGGCTCTATGATTTTTTTATTCCACCTAATTAAAGTGAACACTCCTTAAAAATTTTCAATCTAGAAAATATTGAAGCAAGAATATAGATTTACTTGTACTAATAGATTTTTGTAAGAAAATACCTTATTTTTAATCTTTTTAAATTTTAATTTAATTTTATTTTACTTTTAAAACAATTTATTGAAGTATATCATTCATACATGAACATACATAAACTCTAAGTGTTCAGTAAACATTATGAACTTACAAAACAAACATGCATAACATCATACAGGGTTTCCCACACATCACTCCACCACAATGCAATACTTTGCATTGTTGTGAAACTTTGTTAACAAATTTTGAAAGAGCATCAACAAAGTATTACTAACTATAGTCCATATCTTACTCCCCTATCCTTTTTTTTTTAAAGGATTAATTAATTTATTTATTTGCTTTTATCCATTTTTACCCCCGCCCTCCGTTTTTGGTGTTTTTGTGTCCATTCACTGGGTAACTCTCTGTGTCTGTTTCCTGCCCTCTCTTTTCATCCTTTTCCTCCTGTTTTCACTGGGATTTGATCCTCGGAACCTCTGATGTGGGAGAGAGGCTCCCTACCACCTGCACCACCTTAGTTCCTAGTTTTTTGGTGTGTCTTGTCTTGCCTTGCCTATCCCTTGCGTCACTCTCCTGTTATGGTATTTTGCTGTGTGGCTCACGGGGCCTGACAGGGGCCTGGGGAGCTCACCCACTCAGGGCTCCTGGCAGCACACCCACACATAGGGTCTGAGGTTTCACCCACTTGCGGGGCCTGGAGGCACACCCGCTCATGGGACCTTGTGGCCCACGTGCCTTTTATATTTTTCTCTTTTTTATTTTTACCAGGAAGTCCCAGGAATCGAACCCAGGTCCCTCCATATGGGAGATAGATGCCTATCCATTTGAGCCACATCTGTCCCCCTGCTATATCTCTTAAGGTTGACCAAATATACCTAGAGTCACAGTCATTTCCCATACAGAATGGTCATATGTATGACATTAAGGTTTGGGTTCATTATGCAGTTAAGCATGCAGTGAAATACAATCTTTCTAAATTAGTTATCAAATGAAACTTAAGATGTTTAAGAAGAGTATAGGAAAAAGAAATGGATACCTTGAAAACATTATTTCTAAGAGATAAAAATAAACTGGCTCAATACTTACTTGGGGGGTGGTAGACTAGAAATCCTTTGCCATGTTTACTTTTTATTTGTAGTTGTGATGGTTAGGCTAATGTGTCAACTCAGCCAGTTAATTGTGTCCAGGTATTAGGTCCTTCAAGCACTGAGCTAATTGTAATGCAAGAGCATTTATGGACTTCTATCACCAGTGAGTTTACTGCATCCCCAAGGTCATGTGAGACACTCTTATAAAATCTTATATTATTGACAGATATCTCCTGTTGATTCTGTTTCCTGAGAGAACCCTGACTAATGCAGCTGGTACCAGGAGTGGTTCTTGAGGAACAGAGCCTTAAACATGGGATGTCTGAGGTGGTTCTCTACTCTAATTGGACTCAAGGGTACTAATAAAAACCTTTCCAATAATAAAGAGGTTGCTAAGAGTCCATAGCATGAGCTGGCAAAAGAGATAAGCAATATAACCTCACTGGATTCCCCTACTTCCATGCTTATAAGAAGCAAGGATCTGGGTGAGAGTGCTTTCAATACCTTAACAGAATTTTGTGGCAAAAAAAGTATAATGATGATGGCTGGCTTCTCCTAGATACTCTGGATACAGTTGAAAAAGAAAGGGATGAGCTGAAGTCTTCAACTTTGGAACTTAAATGCTGTAGGAATGATATGAAAGTTTCAAAGTGTGCCTTAAATGAAAATCTTTTCTCCTCTAGCCAAAGACTTGAGATATCTGAGAATCAAACCCAGATGCTTATTGTACGAGTAGGAGAACTACAGAGGAAACTAACCTCGCAGGGTTTCTGAAATTAAAGTGAGGGTGTTGATTGGAAAGGAGTGGAACCCCGAGGATTGAGATGGAGATATATGATATGATGATAATATTGGTGGGGACATTGGAACTCTAAATTCTGCTGAGACTTTACCAGATAAACCTGTGATAGCCTGCCCTGTGGAGATCACACCTTGTGAACCTTGTATCATTGAGCCTCCAGCCTTCCCCAGGCAGTTCGTCCCTCCTTCCAGCTCTGAGGTTGGAACCAGCCAAACTGAAGCCTGTGCTTCTGGCCTGCCCCAGAGAGTCTGGAGCTCCTCCCAGACACAAGGCAGGTATGAACCAAACTCAAGTGTGCACTGCCCAGCCTCCACCCTACCCTGAAGAATCTGCCTTTCAACCCCTGCCTGAAGAGATTAACCCTGTCTCAATAGAAGAAAATGCAAAGGAATGCCCTGAGGTCAGTAGCCTGCAAGACATCTCTAATCCTTCTCCTTACCCACCCCCTCCACCCCTCTTGTCTTGCAGACCTATTACTACAATAAAATCACAACAAGCTCCCAAAGGGGAAATTCAAAATGTCACCCATGAGGTAGTATGTTACACTCTGAAAGAACTGCATGAGTTTCCTAAAATATATATTCAGATATCAGGGGAATATGTGTGGGAATGGATACGAAGGGCATGGGATAATGGTGGAAGGAATATAAAGTTGGATCAGGCTGAATTTATTGATATGGGCCCACTAAGCAGAAATTCTGGATTCAATGCTGTAGATCAAGGGGTTAGAAAGGGCGCTAACAGTTTGTTTGGGTGGCTGACTGAAACATGGACCAAACAAGTGGCCTAGCATATGTGATGTTGAGATGCCCAATTTACCATGGTATATTGTAGACCAGGGAATTCAAAGGCTTAGAGAGATTGGAATGCTAGAATGGATTTACCATTTGAGACCTGCCCACCCAATCCAGGAATATCCAGAGGACACACCTTTAACCAGGACTGTGAGGAATAAATTTGTCAGGCTAACCCCATCGTCTCTGATGAGCTTTGGGGTTGCTCTTCTCTGCAGTCCAGGTATTACTGTAGAGAGGGCTGTAATGGAATTGGAATCCTTAAATATTATGGGGATGATCGGATCTCAGGCCAGTAAAAGTCAAGTATCGGCAGCAAATCACCAAAGGCAAGGTGGGTGTGGTTATTGCAATGAAAGACAGATTCAAAACAGCACACACAATAGTCTCAGACACATGGAGTTATGGCTCTGGCAAATAGATCATGGGGTTCCCAGAAGTGAAATAGATGGGCAGCCTACTAAATTTCTTCCAGATCTGTATAAGCAGAAGAGTTCTAGGTTGAGTGAACAAAACCCTAACTCAAATTACAGACATAGAGAATCATGGTCCCTTAATCAACTCCCAGACTTGAGACACTTTACAGACCCAGAGCCCCTTGAATGAGGAGAAGGCCAGGTCCCCTTGGGGAAAGATCCTGCTAAACTGCCCAAAATTTATACTGTTAATCTTCCTCCCACCTTTCCCCAGGGAGACCTACGGCCCTTTGCCAGAGTAACTGTGCATTGGGGAAAAGGAAATGATCAGACATTTCAGGGATTATTAGACACTGGCTAAGAAGTCACATTAATTCCTGGAGACCCAAAACATCACTGTGGTCCACCAGTCAGAGATGGGGCTTATGGAGGTCAGGTGATTGATGGAGTTTTAGCTCAGGTCCATCACACAGGTTGTCCAGTGGGTCCCCTGACCCATTCTGTGGTTATTTCCCCAGTTCCAGAATGCTCAGTAACTGGCAGAATCCACACATTGGATCCCTGTCCTGTGGAGTGAGGGCTATTATGGTTAAAATGGCCAAGTGGAATCCCCTAGAACTTCCCTGCCTAGCAAAATAGTAAATCAAAGGCAATACTGGATTCCTGGAGGGATTACAAAGATCACTGCCACCATCAAGGATGTGAAGGATACAGGGGTGGTGATTCCACCACATCCCCATTCAACTCTCCTATTTGGCCGGTGCAATAAACAAATGGATTTTGCAGGATGACAATACATTATCGTAAACTTAATCAGTTGTTGATTCTAATTGCAGCTGCTGTCCTATTGCTTGAGCAAATCAACATTTCCCCTGGTCCCTGGTATGCAGTTGTTGATCTGGCAAATGCTTTTTTCTCAAATGCCATTAGTAGGGAACACCAGAAACAGTTTGCTTTCAGCTGGCAAGGCCAGCAGTATACTTTCACTGTCCTGCCTCAGGGGTATATCAACTCTCCAGCTCTATGCCATAATATTGTACACAGGGACCTTGATTGCCTCTCCCTCCCACGAGACATCACACTAGTCCATTATATTGATGATATCATGGTGATAGGACCTACTGAGTAAGATGTAGCAAAGACTCCAGATTTACTGGTAAAGCATTTGCGTGAGAGAGGATGGGAGATAACAAGAGGAGGCACTGCGACAGGTCCAGGATGCTGTGCAAGCTGCATTACCACTTGGACCATATGATCCAGCAGATTCAATGGTGCTGGAAGTTTCAGTGGAAAATAGAGATGCTGTCTGGGGCCTTTGGCAGGCCCCTATGTGGGGATCACAACAAAAACCCTTAGGTTTTGGAGCAAAGTTTTGCCATCCTCTGCAGATAACTACTCCCCTTTTGAAAAGCAGCTTTTGGCTTGCTACTGGGCCTTAGTAGAGACTGAATGCTTAACCATGGGCCATCACATTACCATGAGACCTGAGTTGCCTATCATGAGCTGGGTATTGTCTGACCCAAAAAACCATAAAGTTGGGCGTGCACAGCAGCACTCCATAATAAAGTGGAAGTGGTATATACGAGATAGGGCTCGAGCAGGTCCTGAAGGCACAAGTAAGTTACATGAGGAAGTAGCCCAAATGCCCATGGTCACCACCCCTGCCATGTTACCTTCTCTTTCCCAGCCCACAGCTTTGACCTCTCGGGGAGGCCCATACATTCAGTTGACTGAGGATGAGAAAAGTAGGGCCTGATTTAGAGATGGTTCTGATGATATGCAGGTACCACTCGAGAGTGGACAGCTGCGGCACTGTAACCATTCTCTGGTACACCCCTGAAGTATAGTGGTGATGGCAAATGCTCCCAGTGAGCAGAACTTCGAGCAGGTAACTTAGTTGTTCATTTTGCTTGGAAGAATAAATGGCCAAAGATGCATTTGTACACTTATTCATGGGCTGTTGCCAATGGTGTGTTTGGATGGTCAGGGACTTGGAAGGAACATGATTGGAAAATTGATGACAAGGAGGTCTGGGGAAGAGGTATGTGGATGGACCTTCCTGAGTGGGCAAAAAAAAAAGAACATATTTGTGTCCCTTGTGAATGCCAACCAGAGGGTGACTTCAGCAGAGGAAGAGTTTAATAATCAATGGATAAGATGACTCGCTCTGTGGCTAATGCTTAGCCTCTTTCCCCAGCCACTCGTTTCATTGCCCAATGGGCTCATGAACAAAGTGCCAATGGAGGTAGGGATGGAGGTTATGAATGGGCTCAGCAACATGGACTTCCCCTCTCCAAGGCTGACTTGGTACAGTCACTGCTGTTTGTCCAATCTACCAGCAGCAGAGACCCACACTTGGCCCGCGATATGGTACCATTTCTTGAGGTGACCAGCCTGCTACCTGGTGGCAGGTCGACTACATTGGGCCACTTCCACCATGGAAGGGGCAGCAATTTGTTTTAACTAGAATAGACACATACTCTGGCTATGGATTGCATTTCCAGCATGCAGTGCTTCTTCCAAAACTATCATCCATGGACTTAATGAATGTCTTATCTATCACCATGGTATTCCACACAGCATTGCTTCTGATCAAGGAACCCATTTCACAGCAAATGATGTGCAGAAATGGGCACATGCCCATGGAATTCACTGGTCTTACAATGTTTGCATCACCCTGAAGCAGCTGGGTTAATAAAATGGTGGAATGGCCTTTTGAAGACTCAATTACAGTGCCAACTAGGTGGCAATACCTTGCAGGACTGGGGCAATGTTCTCCAGGAGGCTCTGTATGCTCTAAATCAGCATCCTGTCTATGGCACTGTTTCTCCCTTAACCAGGATTCATGGGTCCAGGAATCAAGGGGTGGAGGTGGGAGTGGCACCACTCACTATTACCCCTAGTGACCCACTAGGAAAATTTTTCCTTCCTATCCCTGCAACCTTAAGCTCTGCTGGTCTACAGATTTTAGTCCCAAAAGGAGGAGTGCTGCCATCAGGGAACACAACGATGATTCCATTGAACTGGAAGTTAAGATTTCCACCTGGCCACTTTGGGCTCCTCTTGCCTGTGAATCAACATGCCAAGAAAGGAATTACTCTGCTGGCTGGGGTGATTGATCCTGACTATCAAGGGGAAATAGGACTACGTCTACATAATGGGGGCAAAGAAGAGTTTGCCTGAAATGCAGGAGATCCTCTAGGGCATCTCCTAGTACTGCTATGCCCTGTGATTAAAGTCAATGGAAAATTGCAACAAACCAATTCAAGCAGGACTAGCAATGGCCCAGAATCTTCGGGGAATGAAAGTTTGGGTCACCCCACCAGGCAAAGAACCACAGCCAGCTGAAGTGCTTGCTGAAGGTAACAGGAACATGGAGTGGGGAGTGGAAGAAGGTAGTGATAAACATGAACTTTGACCATGTGGCCAGTTACAGTAACAAGGCCTGTAATTGTCATGAACCCTTCTTCCTTGTTTCATTATGAGTATGACTGTATATGTACACAAAATTAATTTCTTGTTTTCTTCCCCAACCTTTTCCCCTATCATATGAAAAGTTGTATTAATTTCATGTCATAATATTTAAGAATGTCAAGTTTAAGAGTGAATATTGTTTTGCACCATATTCTGTGGGGAATTAATGCGTTTCTGGTTGTATGCCGGGGCGTTAAACATTGTTAGGTGGAAATATGTATGTATGCTTTTATGTTAGTATTTTTACTTAGAGACTAAGTATGGTTTAGGGTAATGTGTATGGTTGCCGAGTTGACAAGGGGTGGACTGTGTTGGTAAGGCAATGTGTCAACTTGGCCAGATAATTGTGTCCAGGTATTGTGTCCTGCAAGCACTGGGCTAATTGTAATACAAGAGCATTTATGGACTTCGATCAACAGTGAGTTTACTGCATGGATGGCTGATTACATCTGCATCAATCAGGGAATTTGGATCAAGAATGGATGATGCTTTTAACCAATCAGTTGACTGCCATAAAAGGGAAGTGATTTCAACATTCAGGGAGAATTTCCAAGCTTAT
>PVKH010034485.1:0-11862 GCA_004027955.1 Chaetophractus vellerosus
CCAAGGACATCTTCTTTTTCTAACTCTACCCACTCCCTTGGTGATCTCATCCAGTCTCTTTATTTAAATATCATCTAGATGTTAATGATTCCCAAATCTAGATCTCTAGCATGAGATTTCTCCTCTGAATCCAGCATCTATGTCCAGCTGATCATTTGACATCTCCACTTGGATATCTAATGAGCATCTAAAACCTAACATCCTAAACTGAATGCTTGATCTCCCTCCTCCACTCTGTACTCCTCTCACAATCATCTCCATTTCTATCCATGGCAACTTTATCTTCCTCCCTCTTCTCTTTCTCTCACCACAATATCCAATATGTCAGCAAATTCTGTCAGCTCCATCTTTAAAATGTATCCAGAACTGAACCTTGTATCACCATCTATCCTGCTACCACCCTAGTCCAAGCCAACATCAACTCTCACCTGTATCTTGCAATGTCATCTAACTAGTCTCACTTCTACCCTTGCCCACTACAGACTATGCCCAACATAGTAGTCAGAGTGATCCTTTTAATGGTTGAGTCAAGGTAAGTGACATCTGTGCTGAAAACTTCAGCCAGTAAAATCAAAGTCTTACAATAGCCTTAGAGTAATAACATTTGGATCCCCATTATTTCTTCAAGCTCATCTCCAACTCTCCCTCTTGCCCACTTCTCCAAACATGCTACTTATGCACCAGCCTTGATAGTCTCCAGTCTATGCGCTTGCTTTTACCTTCACTTGAAACACCCTCACCACAGATATCCAAATGGCTTGCTCCCTCTTGAGATTTGTTTAAATGTCACCTCCTCTGAGAGGTCTTTCCTCACCACCTTTAAAAAATGTTACCTCTCATGCTTGCTTATAAAATTAAATATAGTTATAATTTCTGTTTTGTACTTTCAACTGCTGAAAGAATGATGGGATATGAAAACTGAGAGAAGCCTTAGGACTCACAGAATCTAATCTTTCTATCTCTCTTCTTCTTCTTCTTTTTTTAAAAATCAGGAAACCCAAACATTGGGGAAGAGAGTCAAGTTCTTGCATTCAAAAGTGGAAGGTCTGGGATAAGAAACCTCCAAATATGTTACTCCCGATCCAGTGTTCTTTCTTCTCTTTTGCAATTATTAAACTCTAAGAAATGATGATGAAAGTAATTTTAAACCTCTTACTAAAATTTAAGTAATTATGTCTTCAACTCAGATGGAAGTTAAAGATGGTGGTTAAATAGCATCTTTTATTCAGGGGACTTACAGTTTTGTTTTTTTGTGTTTTTTTGTTTTTGTTTTTTTGATTCCTCGGGAAACAGGTGAGATAAGATATGTGAAGTGTATTAATAGTTATCATCAGATAATATTAGCGATCAAAGTCACAGAGTGAGTGATATAATGGTACAACCAAACTCTACCTGTCTCT
Source organism: Chaetophractus vellerosus (assembly GCA_004027955.1). Taxonomy (NCBI): domain Eukaryota; kingdom Metazoa; phylum Chordata; class Mammalia; order Cingulata; family Chlamyphoridae; genus Chaetophractus; species Chaetophractus vellerosus. The sequence goes on from PVKH010034485.1 coordinate 1,401, forward strand.
GCATACCACATTTCTTTTTCTTTTATTTACTTATTTATTTTAAAGAAAATTTAGATTACATAAATGTTACATATATAAAAAATATAGTGGATTCCCATATGCCCCACTCCCTCTCCCTCCCACACTTTCCCACATTAACAACATCCTTCGTTCACATTTCTAGTCACCTGATTCACAGTCTCTCAAGTCAACAAAACTAAAAATTTTTACCTGAGGGGGAAGGTGTAAAAATATGAAGTGGAGATCAGAACTTTATTACTAAAGCCTATTTAAAAAAAAAAACTAAAATATTAATTATCAAATGAAAGATGATCAATAACCAACTGCCTAAATGCAACTGATGGTTTTGCTCAATTCTTGGTCAGTCTGCGGAGAAAGGCTTGCAAGGAGCTGGTCATAGACTAAGCCTAGCATCTGGATTCTAGGCCTTAATTTACCACTAACAAATTTCATGACCATAGGCCAATCATTTAGCCTTTTATTACTTCAATTTCTTAATCTGTAAAAAGGGGTAATAACACCATTACTACCCATATTTTACAAGGATGTTATTAAATATAATTAAGTAGTAGATGTGAAGGTGCTCTGAACCTCCAGGGAAACTTGTGCTACCCAGCTATCAGACAACAGGGGACCATTTACTTTTCTACTATCCTAGGGGACTATTTCACAATTTCCCCCTTTCTCTCAAACCCTTAACACCTCCTCCTTTACCCTTACTCTCAACCGCTGCTCTTGTTTCATATTTCACTGAGAATATTGAGGCAGTCGGAAAAGAACTTCCACAGATTCAGACACCATGACCTACAGCACTTGAAATCTATACTTTTACTGTGGATGCTCTTTTCTAGAATCAATTTCTGGTGTTGCTGATTTTTTTCCCCTACTGTTTATTCATTTTCTGTTTTATTTATTTCTTCTCCAAATTGGTAATATTTCTTCTTTCCACTTACTTTGGGTTTTGTTTATTCTTCTTGTCTAGCTTCTTAAGGTGGGGACTTAAATAATTTTTAGACCTTTCTTCTTTTCAAGTGTAAACACTACTGCTATAAATTTCCTTCTAGGCACTACTTTAGCTGCATCTCCCAAATTTTAATATATAAAATTTGTACTTTTTATCATTTGGTTCATAATATTTTTAAAATTTCCTTGTGATTCTTTCTTTGACCCTTAGTTTATTTAGGAGTGAGTTGTTTGATTTCCAAATGTTTAGGGATTTCCCATTTATCTTTTTGTTAGTAAATCTAATTTAAATCCATTGTAGTCAGAGAATACTCTCTAAATTTTCAATCACTTAAAATTTATTGGTATTTGCTTTATTGTCCAGCATATGGTCTACTTAGTAAAATTCCATGCACACTTGGAAATAATATATATTCTGTTGTTGGGTGGAGTGCTCTATAAATGTCAATGAGCACAAGTTGATTAATAGTGTTTTTCAAGCTTTCTATGTCCTTACTGATTTTCTTCTTCTTGTTCTAAGGTTACCAAGAGAAGAGTGTTGAAATTTCTAATGATAATTGAGGGCCAGTCTATTTCTCCTTTCAGTTTCCTCAGTTTTTTTCTTCTTACACATCTTTATATATTATATATTCAAAATCATATGTTATAATTACTTTTTATGCAATTACATTTTAGAACCCGGAGGAAGTAAAAAAAAATGGAGTTACATACCAATTATATAATACAAGGATACTGGTATTTATAATTACCCAAATTGTTACCTTTATTGAAGGTATTTATTTCTTCATGACGCTTCAATCCACTATATAGTCCTTTCCTTTCAGTCTGAAGAACTCCCTATAGAATTGCTTGTAGGGCAGGTGTCATGGTGATGAACTCCTTCAACTTTGATAATCTCTGCCTCATTTTTGAAAGACATTATAGCCAGATATAAAATTATTGGTTGGCAATTGTTTTCATTGAACACTTTAAATATTTTTTTCCACTGTCTTCCTGTCTCCATGAGTTCTGATATGAAATCATTACTTAATCTCATTGGGGATCCCTTTTACATAATACCTTGCTTTTCTTTTGGACTTTTCAGAACTCTTCCAAATCATTATCATTCAAGAATTTAATACAATGTGTCTGGGCTTGGCTCTCTTTGAGTTTATCATGTTTGGGATTCATTGGAATTCTTAAATGTGTATATAATCTTTTGTTAAAACTGGGAAGTTTTCTGGCATTGTATCTCTTAATATTCTTTCAGTTTCATCAGTTTTTGCTTCATGTATTTTGAAACTCTGTTACTAAGTATGTATACATTAAAGATTATGTCTTCTTGATGAACTAACTCATTTATCATTATGAAAAAAATCACTCTTTATCCCTGGCAATATTCTTTATCCTGAAGTTTACTTTGTATGATATTAATATAGCCACTTCAGTTTTTTTTATTATTAGTATTTGCTTGGTACATCCCTTTTCATCCTTCTACTTTTATTTTATTTTATTTTTAGGAGTTACGGGGGATTGAACCCAGACCTTGTACATGGGAAGCAGGCACTCAACCAAGTGACCTGTACCTGCTCCCTTCCTTTTACTTTTTTTCTTCTTTTTTTAGGAGGTACCAGGGATTGAACCTGGGACCTTGTACATGGGAAGCAGATACTCAACCACTTGAGCTACATCTGCTCCTCCCCCTTTTTACTTTTAACTGGTTTCTTTATATTTAAAGTATATTTCTTATAGATAACATATAGTTGGATCTTGTTTTTTATCTCTGTCTTTTTATTGATGTGCTAAGGCCATTTACATTTAATAAAAGCTATCAATATGGTTGAATGAAAGTCTGCCATCTTGATAATTATTTTCTATTTATTCCCTCTGAATTTAGTTCCTTTCCTTTTTTTTTTTTTTTACTTCTTCTTGGCATTTTATCTCCTCTATTGATTATCACTTATACCTCTTTGCTTTATTTTCTTAGTGGTTGTTCAAAGGTTTACAATAATACTACACTACTTTATGTATAATGTATGAAATTTGTAATAGTATACTTTCATTTCCCCCTTCCTGTTCTTTGGATTATTGTCATACATTTTATTCCTACATATGTCATAAAGCTGACAACACTGATTTTTTTGGTGTAAGTAGTTGTTTTAGTCAGCCAAAGGGGTGCTAATGCAAAGTACCAATAATCGGTTGGTCTTTATAAAGGGTATTTATTTGGGGTAGAAGTCCACAGTTACCAGGCCATAAAGCGTAAGTTTCTTCCCTCACCAAAGTCCATTGCCATGTGTTGAAGCAAGGCAGCTGCTGATGTTTGCCAGGGTTCAGGCTTCTTGTGTTCCTCTCTTCTTGGGGCTGCATTTCTCTCCGAGCTTAGCTCCTCTTTTTCCTTCACAAGGCCAGCTGTAGACTATCAGGTGAACGCCTCATTTCTCTTCTCCCGGAGCCTTATCTCCAACATCAAAACTCCAACATCGGGGCCGACTGTATAGCCCAGTGGATAAGGGCACCGGTACACCACATGGGAGGCCCCAGGTTCAGTTCCTGGGGACCTCTCTGAGCCGGCAGACGGCCTTGAGAAAGGCAAGCCACCATGGGTGGGGCAAAGCTGCTGTTGGCAAGGCAAAAAGCCGCCACGGGCAGGGCGGAGCCGCCACGGGCATGGCAAAGTCACCCATGAAACACAGAGCTGCCGCCGGCGAATCAGGGAGCTGAGCAGCCCGCAAAACATGGAGCTCTGCTGCCCGCAAAACACGGAGCAGAGCCACCCGTGAAATGGAATGGAGCCACCCACGAGTGGGGCAAGCCGCCTGCATGGAGGGCCGACTCGGCGCGTCGCTGCAAAGACGGGGGGATACAAGAAGCAGACATAGAAGAATACAGAAGAATGGACACACAGCAAGAGCAAGCAGAAAGGGGGGGGCGGATATGTAACCAAAAAAAAATGACAAAAAAAAAAAAACCCTCCAACATCAAAACTGCTTCTCAAAACTGCTCCCTCTGTCCTTTGCCTTGCCTTTTATATTTGATTCCCTCACCCACCAAGGGGTGGGGCTCAACGCCCTACTGACCTGACCTAGCCAACGCCCTAATCATAACTTAATTATGCCCAGATTAACAGATCAGTTTACAAGCATGATTCAATAATGATTTTGGGAATTCATAATTACATCAAACTGCCAAACTGCTATAGTAGTCAATGATCTTTTACTGGAAGTTTTAAAGCTAGAAAAAAAAGTTTTTTATAATTACCGATATATTTACTATTTCTGTCATTCCTTTTCCTCTCCATAGATCCAAGTTTCTATCTAAGAGCATTTTCCTTTGACCTAAAGAACATCTTTTAATATTTCTAGCAGTATGATTCTCCTAGCAGAAAATTCTCTCAGCTTCTGTTTGTCCGAAAATGTATTAATTTTGCCTCACTTTAAAATAATACTTTCTCTGGATATAGAATTCTACGTTGACACTTTTTTCATTTCAGTATCATGAAGATGCCATTCCATTGTCATAAAGGTTTACATTATTTCTGATAAGAAGTCTATGAATTCTTATGTCTATTTCTCTCTATGCACGTGTCTTTTTCTTTGGCTATTTTCATGATTTTCTCATTATAACTTGTTTTCAGCATTTTATTATTATGTCTCTTGGCCTAGTTTTTCTCTTTGTACTTCAGTTTGGATCACTTCTATTGTTATATCTTCAGCTACCTGACCTTTTCTTTTACAGATACAGTTTGATCTGCTATTAAGCCTATCCAGAAAATTTTTCATTTTTGATGTTGATTTTTTTTTTAGCTCTGAGTTACATTTGGTTCTTTTCAAATATATTATATTTCTGTCTTCCTCATATTCATGTTTTTCTTTCATCCTTGAGCTATTGTAATGGCTCTTTTGATGTCATCTGCTAACTCCAACATTTCTGTCATTTCTGGGTCTGATTCTATTGACTTCTTTTTCTCCCAGTTATGGGTCACATTTTTCTACTTATTTACCTGACAAGAATTTTTTAATTGGATGTTATTTTTGTTGAAGGTCTGTATTTTGTCATCTTCCTCTAAAAAGTGTTTTGAAATTTATTGTAACAGGCAGTTAAGTTACTTTCAGGTCAGCTCGAGTCTTTTGCATCATGATTTAAGATTTGCTAGGGCAAGTCTAGAGTAGCCTTTACTTCCCTGTCACCTCTCTGGTTCTTGCCATCACCATCTCTCACCTGTATTTTTGCTATATCCTCCCAATTGTCCCTGCAGCTATCCTTGTTCCCTGTTAGTCTATTCTCAACACAGCGGCCAGCGTGATCTCTTTAAACTTGTTAGATCATGTCACTTCTCTGTTCAAAATTCTACAACGGCTTCCCATTTCACTCAAAGGAAAAGCCAAAGTTCTTCTGAGAGTCTTTAATGCCCTAACTGATCACTTCTCCATGTCCTCCCTGACTTCCCCGTTAATATCATCCTCATTCCTTCCTCGAGTCACACTGACTTCCTTGTTACTTGAACATGACCCTCTTTGCTAAAATATAAACTCCACAAGGCAGAGATCTTTGTATATTTTGTTCTCTGTTGTATCCAAACTTATATAACAGAGACTGGCATAATAGTAGATGCCCAGTATTTGTTGAATTGATGCATGAATGAGTGAACACATAGTAACTAAGAATCTCCTGAAAACAGTATAGGAGGGTGAATTTTCTCATCTCTTTGACTCCAGAGCAGGGGCAAGTAAACTATAGCTGACAGGTCTGTTTTTGTTAATAGTGTTTTATTATAACATAGCCATGCCCATTTGTTTATACTTTGCCTTGGCTATTTTCATGCAGTGCTACAACAGATTGGTTCAGTAGTTACTACACAGATCCCATGTTTCACATAGCCTAAAATATTTCCTATCTGGCCACTAATCTAGAGGATACATGTTACTCATCCAAAAATCTAGCCACCAAGCCCAGAGGATGAAATACTCCTAGATATGGGTGGATGAGCTAGTCGGTTAGTACCATACAAAGGAGCAACAATTTCACTTTGGAGGAATAGTTAATTTAGAAATCCTCCTATCCCATGCACAAGTGGAATTTGTAGAAGCTGCAGTAAGTAGCCATGTCTGCCTACATACTTCACCAATGGGAAAATGTGGGAAATTCAGGTCGATTTTTTTACTTGAACATAAATTAATCTCTCCAGAGTAGAAAAATTTCTGCTTCACTGCTTATTCCTGGTCATGTTGCCACTGAGGTGTCATTTGTATCATATTCTTTGACTAAATGACGTATTTCAGTTCTTAAAATAGAGTCAGCTCTCATCTATCTTGAAGACAGAGCTTCTTAGAAGACTGATGGTCTATTGGGTGAGGTAGGGGCTCAATAGGCACTTCTCCAAGAGGCTAAAACCTGTGATTGAAAGAGGCAAGGGGCTGGCTGCGAGACCCTCCTGAACCAGCTGATGGTGGTCAAGTAGCCCTGACTGGAGGGCTTCCCTAGGAAGCTGGCCTAGCTCTGAGGATTACTCAGGGTTGGGAGGCCTCTCTAGGCCTGCCCCTGTCTCCCAACTCCTCCCTGGACTTGGAAGCACTCTGTATAAAGGAGTGGACTGTGAAAGCAATGAGAAGTCTAGATTTATAGTCCTGGTAATGGTTAGACTCAGACCGACCTCCTGAGCTCCTGAAGTGTGGAGATTTACTGCCTTTGCTTTAGTGACCAGGAGAAGAAATGGAGACTGTTTCTCCATTTCTCTGGCAGAACTCCCCTTTGGGTGTTTGAGGGAAAGAGAAAGGAATAATATTGAGTAATGTGGGAAAAAAAAAAAAAAAAAAAGAAAGTTGAGGAGGATCAGAGTCACCAAAAGTACAGTGTTTAACCATCACTCTGTTTTTTTGTTTTGTTTTGTTTTAAAAAGAGTAGGTTTAAATGCAGGGCAAAGACCTTAATTTAGATGTAAATTCCACCTGGCTGTGGAGGTAATCACTGAAGATGGCAGAATTAAAACTGATTTGAGGAGCATTCAGAAGTGTTTGCATCCCAGAGAAGAAGACCGATTTGAATGAGAGTTGTCAACCACAGCAAGGTGAAGTAGAAGCAATCCCCTCCACTTCTTGCTTATGGAATCCGTATTCTTTGGGAAATGTTAAGACCAGGATGTTTTTACCCAAAGCTGAGAGCTGGGTTGAATAAAACCCTAAGCTTGCCTCTGACTCCCAGTTTCCACGAATGATAAAAGTAAAATGGAAATTCAAGGAGAACGGCAGGCAGAGTGCTGTTGTGAACCTCTAGTCACCTCACTCCCAACGCCCTCTCACCCACCAGCAACTGCTCTGGGAGCTTAACTCTCCCCATGGTACAAAAACAGGGCTTCTCGATATGGGTACTGCCATTGTTACTAACAGCAGTATTTACAGTGAGACTGCTTGTTTTCACAGGAACGCTGGGGAAACAAGAGAAGCTTCAGCAGAACATTTCAAAGTCACCTTGTACTAGTCCTTTTCAAAGTAGGGTGTCTTTGTTTATTTCCCTAAGCCTGGATGAAAGGAGACGAGAGGGAAAGTTGAGAAGGGAGTATACCTGGAGTTTCTAATTTAACCACTTTTCAGGCTCACCTGATGAGGAAATAAGAATTCATAATAATCTGCTAACTGGTAGACAGGGAAGTATAGCATGAGCAAAATAAAATGTACTTGTAACCTAGCAAGCACCTTAGAATAGGCATAAAGTTTCTATAGACGTGCACGTAGCCCTGTCAAGTTTAATATTAACCAGGCCTTTTACTTCTTCTTTGTAAAGAAAATGTATGCTGTATCCTTGCAAAGCTTCACTCATTCTCTATTCTTATCACCGTGAGACTTAGAGACACCAGGCACAATATGTATCTTAACATTAACCAAAGCAGAACACTGGAAAAGCTCCCCAATCCCCTCTCAGGGATGTTGAGTCTTTGATTAATTTTCTTTGTTTCAAATCTGTATAAAAGCTGTAAGAAAATCTCCTAACAAGGAGGCAGATTTGAGATTGATTAGATGTCCTGTCCTCCGCTGGCCAAACTAAAGCGACTTTTCCTTCCTAGCCTAGTTCGCTGTGTCTGTTCTGCCACTCGGAGCACCGAGCCTGTGGACCATTCTGGTGTCCTTCAGTTTGGCAGCCCAGATGGGAACGGTGTCCTTGTGAGAACGATGATGCTCGGTGGAGTTCTGGGCTCCTGAGGTAGGATGTCTGCACACTCCGGCTTTGCAGCCACTGGAGTGTTTTACTCCAAGGGTCTGGATGGGAGTCTCTTGTCCTGGGTATCTACGATCCTTAAAAGTGGTGGGCTATGAAGGAAAACAGATTCTGTTCTGTGTGTTGTATGTGAGAGTTGTGCTGTCCTTCTTTTTAGCAGCACAACTCCCACCAAAGCTGTCAGTGGCAAATTGTCACGCTTGGCCTTTTGGGCTTGGAATAGGAGAGGGAGCAGCCCCTGATGTAAGGAGGTGTTACTGAGATCTTGGTTTCTTGGTACTTGTTTAACTTACTAAACTGAAATGGGAAATAACCAGAGTTCAGAAGGAAAGGGAGAAAACAACCCTCTAGGTTGCATTTAGCATTGGGAACAATTTGGGTATGAACCTGTAACTAAAAAGAAAATGATCTGTCTTTGTAAGGGAGTCTGTCCTCAATATATATTAGTGGATAAACAAAAATGGCCAGCCTAAGGGTCCTTAAAATATAATACTATTCTACAATTGAACTAGTTCTGTAGGAGATTAAGCAAATGGGATAAAATTCCTTATATTCAATGTTTTATGGTGCTAGCCCAAAATGAGAAACTTCAAAGAGAATATTTTGGGCATGGTGTGTTGCCTACTAGTTGGGCCCCAAGTTCCCAATATTCAAAAACTGGAGATGACAAGGGCTCCCTCTCTCAACCAGCTAAGCAATTGCTTATTCAAGCCTCTACTCCAAAGCCTAACTGTAAAAATCAGAGAAACAAAAATCAGAAAATACCTCTTCCTGATTCTAACCCTGCTGATGAAGTTTTAGATACCATCATTGTTTCAAATACTTCTAAACTTGAAATTGCCACAGCTCTCATATCTCCTCCACCCCCATAACAGGAGGATGGAAACAAACCCAAATTACTGTGAGATCCCCCAGAAATGGCCTCTCCACCCCACACCTGGAGTGGTAAACTTTCAGACAGAGTGCTTCTGCTTCAGGGGGCAAGGCCAGTGCCAATTTCCCCTTTGAGAAGTACCTGCAGAAATAGATGGGCAAGGTCAACCAAAGGGCTATCGATATGTGCATACTCCATTTGCAACATCAGATCTATATAATTGGAAAGATTGGGTCCCTAGCTACAAAAAGGGCCCCAGAAGGATGGAAAATCTTCTCCAATTTATATTTGGAATTCATACCCTAATTGGGCAGACATTCACTCTTTACTGAATACACTTTCAACCTCAGAAGAAGAGCAAATTGTACTAGAAAAGGCATAAGATTATGCTGATTTCCGAGCCAATAGTAACCCCATTTATGTTCCAGGAAGCCAAGCAGTACCAATGACTGACCCCAATTGGAACCCAAATGAAAAAGGAGACTGAACTAAACTGGATTATTACAAAGCTTGCATAATTCTAGTACTCAGGAATGGAGTTCCTAAACAGAAAAATTTAAGCGAAATCCAAGAACTTGTCCAGAAACCAGATGAAAATCCATCTGTATTCCTTGAGAGACTCTTCAAGGCTTATTGTCAGTTCACGGACCTAGACCTAGAAGATACTGTAAATAGGTGCAATGTTAACCAGTCTTTTATCTTCCAGAGTGCTCCTGATATCTGTCACAAATTACAAAAAGTAGAGGAGGGGTTAGGACTGCCAACTTAAGCGCCCTTAAAAATTGCTTTCAAGGTATATTACAATTGGGAAGCACCAAAAACAAAACAAAACCAAATCCCAATACAATTGCATACAAGGCTCACTTAAATGCTAGCCTTTAGGAGGAGTCCTGAGTAAAATCCTCCAGCCCCAGACAGAGCTAATAAAAGGTAAGACCTCATCTCATGCCCCTAGAAAACCCTTGGACCCCCAGCCATGTGCTTATTGCAAAGAAGAAGGGTATTGGAAATGAGAATGTCCTAGCCTTACAAAAAAGGAAGCACTAAAAACTCCTCACCCCTCGACCCAATGGCCACAGTTTATGGGGGACAAAGACAGCAATATGGAATAACTCAGGGGCACTTTCCACTGGTCAGGAATCAATCCTGATCACCCACAAGGAACCTCAGGTCTCTCTCCAAGTGGGTAAGAAATTGGTAAATTTTCTGGTAGATACAGGAGCAACTTTTTCAGATCTAAATAAAAAACTTACTCATAAGACCATTGAGTCCATTCCAATTATTGGAGTTTCAGGAATCACCAATGACTGGTTTTTGCTACAACCCCTCCAATGTCAGGTCAGAGATATCCAATTAATGCACAAGTTCCTTTACATGCCTGAATGCCCATTCCCTCCCTTCAGCTCGGACTTAGTTTCAAGATGACAAGCCTCA
>PVKH010034486.1:0-11865 GCA_004027955.1 Chaetophractus vellerosus
TGGCCCTCTGTTTGGGGTGATTTCCATATTGGAAGTCTAGGAGGTCCTACTGGGATTTGCATAAGTGTTACCTCTGGGTTGCCCTCCCGTCAGTCATATCTTTTTAATCCCTCAATTCTTCCATTATTTCCTACTTGAATATTTATTTTATTTTTTTGTAGTGAATTTTGAGTCCCTTTTCATTTTCTTCTCTGTATTTTTCAGGTATTTTCTTTGTGGTTACCTTGGGGCTTGATTTGACACCCTAAATCTATCTGTAACATTCACATTTGATTTGATAACAGCATAACTTCAATAGCGTATTAAACTATGTTCCCATTCCCCTCCATCCTCCACCTTTCTGTAGTACTACTTATATATTATATCTTTATATATTTTGTGTCTAAAACCATAGATTTATCATTACTTTTTATGGATTTGCATTTTAAAATCTGTAGGGAGTAAAAAGTGGAATAACATACTAAAAATACAATAAAATTGTGCTGGCATTTATATTTATGCATGTCATTGCCCTCAACAGAGATACTTACTTGTTCATGCAACTTCAGTCTCTTATCTGTTGTCTTTTTCTTTCGACCTACAGAGCTCCCTTTATCATCACTTGTAGGGCTGCTGTAGAGGTGACAGACTCCCTTAGCTTTTATTTATCTGGGAATGTCTTCATCTGTCCCTCATAAATAATCTTGCCAGATATAAAATTCTTGGTTGGCAATTATTTTCTTTCAGCACTTTAAATATTTCATCCCACTGCCTTATTGCCTCCATGGTTTGTGATCAGAAATCCACATTTAAACTTACTGGAGCTCCCTTGTACACAGCAAAATGCTTTTCTCTAATAGCTTTCAGAACTCTCTCCTTGTCCTTGGCATTCAACAGTTTAACTACAGTGTGTCTCAGCACGGTTCTCTTCGAGTTTATCCTGTTTGGGGTTCGTTGCACTCTTGAATGTGCATATTTATGTTTTTCATTAAATTTGTGAAATTTTCTGTCATTATTTCTTTGACTGTTCTTTCTGCTCCTTTCTCTCTCCTGCTTCTGGGACTTCCATAAATATATATATATTGCTACACTTGATTTTGTCCCACAGGTTTGTTCACTTTTCTTCATTCTTTTTTCGTTCTCCTCAGCTGAACAATTTCAATTGTCTTATCTTCTAGCTCACTATTTCTTTCTTCTTCCAGCTCCAATCTGCTGTTGAAACCCTCTAAGGAATGGTTCATTTCAGTTTTTGAGGTCTTCAACTCCAGTACTTCTGTTTGGTTCCTTTTTATAATCTTGTTCTCTTGATTGAAAGTCTTATGTTAAAGTGCTTGGTTTATCCATGGTCTCGTTTTCTTCTTTGATGATTTCTGGAGTTTTATCTTGTTCATTTGTATGGGTCGTCATTTCCTGTTTCTTTTCCATATAGCCTTTTGCACACTATACATTTTAATATTTAATGTATTAATTCTGAAATTTAGTTCCTTATCTGCCTGATCCTACGTTTGTATACAGCTAGTGATAGGAGAGATTTCCTTTAGTGTCTTGAGGTAACCAAAACAAACAACCAATGCAAAAAGTACTTTTCAAAGTCTTTTTGCAAATTGCATCTGCCTTAGCTGATGCTCTCCTTCAGAGTTTAGCCCTGTTACCAAGATCAGCTCAAGGCAAATGCAAATTGCAGCACCCTCTATATCTTTCCTGAGCTTGTGCCCACTCCTGGACATGTGCTGGTGGCCTTTGGAATTCCACTGTTTACAGGGATATGAATGCCCTTCTACTCTCTTTGAAATAGACTTTCTTCCCTTCCCAGATGCTCTATTATATATCTTGATGCTGGTAATCTTTTGCCCCAGGCCACCTTCACAATATGATAGTTTCTTACACTGCTTTAGTTGTTTGCAAGCTACTTTTGCCTTCAGGGCAAGATCTGATAAGGTGAGCCAGAGATAAGTGTCCTGGTTCAGTCTTTCAGGCTGTCACTGGTTAGACTGGCACCAACATATAGGGACCTCATTATGCACATAGGGGTTACTCTGCTGTCTCTGGAACAGGACCAGGGACCTAAAATGAGAGCACAAGCCATCCCTACATTGTGCTGGGGAGAGGGTGAGGAGGGGCCAGCAAGGGTGCCACAAACTTCTCTACCATTTTTAAGCTGTTTTCTTGATTGAGCACTCGCTTTGTTACTGGTTTTGCCACTTTTTGCTTGTTGTTCAAACATTCTGTGGAGTTTTTGAAGTGCCCTGTGCTGCCATTTTGGTCAACTGGAAGTCCTTATCATTTTTTTTTTAAAGTAATGCTTTTTACCAAGTGAAATTGCATGTAATAAAATCAACAGAATCATCCCTTCATTGGTCTGAGAGGGTATAGCTCTTTCTAAAACTGATTTGAGAGATAATTCCACCTTTCTCCCCCCTGGAAAAAAGAGACCTTCATGGCTCAGTGATAGGATATTTCTCTAGTGAAAATGGAATATGTGATACAATGGAGATGGCATTGGGCCAGATGAGGGAAACCTGGGTCTCTAGTTCTGGCTCCAGCAGCTGTCTGACCTGAAGCAAGCAAATCCTTTCCCTTTCCAAGGTCATAGTCATTCCACCCATTTGATATCTTATATTTATTTCAAAGGAGAAAATATCTGTTGAACTAGGTGAATCTGTAAGGTTCCTTCTGGTGTCAAAATCCTTTCCTATATTTAGTTTTTAGGTAGGGTTATAGTTTTTAAAAATAGAGGAAAAAATATCCTGTCAACATTCACATTTTTTCATTTTCTTCAGTCTTATAATCATAGGTAAAAAGTGACCCTAACTAAAAAGACCACTTATTATTTATTTGGTGATCACAATTCCTAACCTTTAGAAATTCCATCTCAGAGATGCCACTTAACAACTGAGGCTCTGCATCTGTTACCCTTCTCCCTCCACAGTTGTCTGTTTCCCAGGCTGCCTTTCTAGCTCCACCCACCTGGCTATCCCCATGCTTCTGTATTTGCCAAGTCTGTTTTAATGAAACAACCAGAGTATCCTATTAGAACATAGGTCATATCATTCTAAATAAGGTCTAAAAGTCCTTATAGTGGCTATCAATGGTCTATTGGAACTTTCTATCCTCCTTCCCATCTCTGACCTCATCTCCAGCCTACTCCCCTCCTTCACTTGGCTCCCACCTCAGAGCTTGAGCATGTGGTTTATTCCCTTACTTCCTTCATTCCCTTCCTCAAATGCCATCTTAATAAGTCTTCCCTGGCTACTCTTTTTGGGATAGCAACCTTTTCTTTCCTGTATATCCTCCTTCTCTTTTCACCAATTCCCTTACTACCATCTAGCAAAACTAAGTATGATACATAGTGTTTTATTCATTTGTATTGTTTGTTTATGTTTTTTTATATGTTTGTGTTATCTGGCATCCCATGTTAGAGTAAAAGCCTTTGAAGTCCATGATATTTGTGTGTCTTATCTCTGCTGTATCTCCAGGCTTGGTTTCTTGCTTGGCATACCAGAGTCGCTCAGTATATTTGTTGAATGAATGTATGAATGAATATTAGACTCTTTGAAGTTATATCCATGTGGCAGTGTTGGTGATCCCACCACCACATCTCTATATTTTGCAAAAATCTTTTTAAAGATAAACTAATTATTTGAGAGATCATCTGGACACGCTTTAAGACTAATTTTACAGGTGAGGAAATTTAGCGGGAGAAGTTGCATGACCCTCCCAGATGCCATTTATTTTAGTATATGCTAAAATAAAACGCTTCAAGGCACTTGGAGAAAGCGAGCTGGCATTTGTTAATAGTAACTGGAATGAGTGAGTGCTTAGAGTGAAAAAGTAAGCTTAGCAGCTAATTTTGGAAGGTGAGAGCACAAAAATGTAAAAATTACAGCCACTTAGCATTTTCTGGGGAAATTGAGGTAGTCTGAAAGAGCTTGCGTGTGTTGATAGCACAGTCAGTGAGGGAAAGACAGACTGTTCCATAACTGGCCCTGGGACTGTCAACATAGGTGAACTCTCAGAGATGAAATGCTGCTGGACAAGGACAATGCAGGTTGTAAAAGAAATGTGTAACATGACCATATTTCTGTCGTTTTAAACATGTCAGACTGCAGGTATAGTTTAAAGATAGATTTGTATGTAGTATTAATAATAGCTAACATGAGGGTAAAGTGAGCCGGGCACTATTCTAAGCACCTTTCCTTTTGAGGTCTAAGTTTATTACCACATTCTTCTGGGACAGATCCCATCAAAGCTGCCATTTGGATGGTACGTGCTTGAACTGCCCTTTTGTAGGAGTTGCTGCCTCAGGTACCCTAGGTGCCTGCCCTCTACCCTGGCAGCAGCCTGGCTTCTACGCTGAGACCCCCAACTTCTTCATGATACACCAGTGAGAGGGTTAAAGCCTGGCCAGCAGGGTTCTCCAGGCCCAGTTCCAGCACTGGCCACCCTCCATTCTGCTTCGTTAATATCAAGTCATGCTGGTTGTCAGAATATTTTGAAAAACTCTTATCGGGAACTAAGATGCAGGTGGTTTCACAGCAAGTAAGATTGGAGCCAAGTCTTTTTTTTTTTTTCCCTTGGCTTTTCCAATAGAGATTTATTAGGTTGCAAGATACAGTTTTGGGACCAATAAAAATGTTCAAATCAGAGCATCATCAGCAATGCTTTCTCCCTGAAAGATCAGCTGCTAGTGATACTTCCTCTTGTGTGTTCTGTTGCTTTCAGCTTCTGGCTCCCTCTGGCTTCCTCTCTGTTTTTGTGGCTTTCTCTCTCTGCTTCTTATGGGTTTCTCTCTTTGTCTGACTCCATTTTCATCCTGATTATAAAGGATTACAGTGAGAGGATTATCATCCACCCTGGGTCACACCCTACTAAAGTGATCAAATCAAAAGATCCCACCTACAGTAGGTTTACACCCATGGGAATGGGTTATGAGCCAAGCCGTGAGCCTGAGCAGACTGGCTCCAGAGTCTGTACTACCTCCTTTCCTCAGGTGACAGTTCAGATGCCCATGTGGGAATTAGGTGATGACCTATGGAGAGGGTTGAGAGGGACAAGGAATGACAGCTAAAGCTTTAGTTGACTTAAACATTTTATTTCTTATAAGGAATCTTAAAAAAATAATACCAGTAGTCATTCATACACATGTTATTATTTTCTGTACTTTTCTCAATGTTTTTGAAAATTTTCATAATTGAAATTTTAAAAGAAGAAGAAGAAAGGGATTGTGCTGTTTTTTTGTTTGTTTGTTTTTAAAATGTTTACCAGTTTATTAACAAGTTCATGTTTAATTTCTCAGGACCTTCAACTAACAAGTTTATAAAATACTATTTAATCAATAGTATCTATTTGTTTTTAAAAAAAAATTTTTTTTTATTTTTAAAGAAGCTTTAGATTACATAAAAAATATAGGGGATTCCCATATGCCCCTCCTCCTTCGCCTCCCACACTTTCCCACATAAACAACATCCATTAGTGTGGTACATATGTTAGAATTGATGAACACATATTGAAGCATTGCCACTAACTGTGGACTATAGTTTACATTATAGTTTACACTCTGTCCTGCATAATTTTGTTGGTTATGACAAAATATATAATGGCCT
Source organism: Chaetophractus vellerosus (assembly GCA_004027955.1). Lineage (NCBI taxonomy): Eukaryota > Metazoa > Chordata > Mammalia > Cingulata > Chlamyphoridae > Chaetophractus > Chaetophractus vellerosus. The sequence continues at coordinate 5,583 of PVKH010034486.1, forward strand.
GTATTGATCATTGCGATGTCATGCAGAACAATTCCAGTGTCCTGAAAATGCTCCCTTATTACACCTATTCTTCCCTCTCCTTCCCCTCAGAACCTCTAGTGGCCACTGCCTTTCTATCAATGATAAAAGCTCTTCCATTGCTAGAATTGTAAGTCCATAGTAGAATAATAATGAGTCCACTTTAGTCCATTATTCATTCCCCAGTCTTGAAGATTTGGGGATGATGATGCCCACTCTATTTCTAATGGAGAGGGGGCTTAGATCCCATGGAGCAGATGGATGAAACTATCTTGCTTGCAGTTGCAGACACTCTCTGTTCCTTGGGATGGGTGTTGCCCATCAGCATCTCCTTGTTGGTTGTCTTGGGTGAGTCCAGTGAACTGGAGAGAGGTGTTAGAACTCTGCTGAAATTCAGGGCTCAACTGGCACATGAAGGGACCAAAGATTTAAGTCTCTGGGACATATATTTAACAAGTATAGGGCTAATTATAGGTTCAAATAAAATAGGCACAAGAGCCATGTATAGGGAAACAGGCACTGTTTACTGTGGCAGTCAATGAGATCCTGCTGAGACATGCATAAGTGTATCTGGATTGATCTCCTAACTCACTTTGAAATCTCTGAGCCATAAAAACTCACTTGTATTTAATCTTTTTCCCTTTTGGTCAAGGTCTTTTTCCAGATGCATTGCTAGATGCTTGGTAATAATCCATTGGTGCCAAGGAGGCTCATCCCCGGGAGTTGTGTCCCACTCCAGAGGTGGGAAGGGGAGCACAGGGGGGTGGTGGGAGGAAGGTAGTGTATTTTTATGCTGAGTTTGGCTTAGAGAGAGAAGAGGTTGTGCTGTTCTTGATCATGCTTTTTCACTGGTGGAGAAGATTCTTTCCCCTCCATTCTGGTTAGTCCAGACCTTACTAATCTTTGTCTGAATTTGCCATATTGGCAGAGGCCTTCATGCTCTCCAGCCTACCCTGCCTTACTCATTTTTCTGAGACACTCTGCCATGTTGCTTTCCCTGAACTTGTAGTCTCATGATGTAGTAGGTTCATCCATGTGCAGGCTCCCCATGTTGACATTTAAACCCTTCCTGTACTGGCCTGATGGCTCCTTCAGCCTTCAGTTTCACTGCCTGGCTCACTGGGCAAGATAGGCACCTGGTATGGTGGCCTCCAATCTCTGCCCTGCTCACCTCCAAGCAGGTTCTCCTTGTTTGTGCCACTCCTCTGCTAGGGATTCCTTTCCTCACCCTTTTCTACCTCTAGAGTATACAGGGCCGTGGCCACTGACCCAAAACTTTTTCTGAAAAAATTAGTGCAGATACTATTGTGACATGTCCCAGCAGAAACCCGGGCAGCTTCCAAACCAATTAGTGATTCTGCAGGGAAGAGGATGGATTTTCAAACTAAGTAGATAAAGACAGATTAACCTTGTGTAAATTTCTGTCAGGTTTGCAAAAATTTACAAGAAACCTTTGGATTTTCATACTTTTTTGGGGATTAGAAATTGTGGCTCTAATTCTCACTCTTTGAGAAACTTACTTTCTCTATTAGTGATTTCTTTACCTCTTTCCCACTCTGTGTAGCGCACTATCTGTATTTCACTTTAAATAATTATTTTCTTCACTTCAGCAATGACAACTAAGTCCACTAGACACTTTTTAAGATAGAAAGGTGAACGAGTTAATATCCTTGACCTCCATCTGTTATCTTTCTTTACTCATTTGTGGCTTGAAGCTCTAGTCTGGGTTTATTATATGCTTTTAGAGTAGAATTGAATGAGCTAGGACTTTGCTATTGGTATTTAATGGCCAGGCCAGAAAATGGGGGCTTAGTGCCTCATTTTCTCTTCCCTCAGGAAGAGATGGAGAAGCTTTTGTTGCTGTTTTCCTTGATTCTAGGTATTTTCCTATATGGTTAAGGTACATTTGCTCCTATTTACTTATGCCTTGTACTGGAATGCCACTTTGATGGGAGTGCCTTCAGCACTTAAAGCAGGGACTGCTCTGTGGGGATGTCTACTCTTCTGTTTTATTTATAGTTTCTTCTTTTTCAGCGGCAGGAAATGCATTTTGCCAGGCAGCCAAGCTCCATATGCAGCTACAGAGCAAACATGACTCTGCCACCAGCTTTGTGGATGCTGGGAATGCATACAAAAAGGCAGACCCACAAGGTAAGATGCACCATGCATTGTGGGAAACTGGTCCACATGTCCACTCATCAGGTATGTGCTTAGGATGGACCTGGATCTCCTTCTTCACAAGTTAAGCTGATGAACCTTTTGAGTCTTGAAGAAAGGAATTATTGTACTTTGGAATACAAGAAATTTTGATAATCTTAGGGATTTTTGAACTTTAATCATTTGGGGCTTTTATAAGAAGGAAATAGGTTGCTGTATCCTGGCTGTTTAGTTGTCAGCACATTTGCATAGACCTGGCTGTTTAGTTGTCAGCACAATTGCATAGACCCCATTTATGTTGAATTTTAGAGAACTCTTGGAAATAGACTCTTACATCATAATTTTATGAAATATATATATTGGTCACAAAAGGAAACTCAAATGCCACCTTACTCCTAAATATGTAGTGTTATGATCCTCTTAATGGGAGATTGTAATATCAAAATGGCTAAAACATTTATTTACAAATATTCGTCTTTCTTTTAAAAAGTGTTTTTTCAAATTATTTGTTTTAAGAGGAAAAGGTGAAATTGGGTATTTCAAGTGGTAATATCTTGTACATGTTACTTCTTTTTTTACTTAGTAGGTGTTACACTTAGCAATTAAGAATATTAACTTCTTCCCTACCCACCCATGTAAGTTAATAGCTTTTGAGTCTCCCTTCTTTCTTTTAGCAGTCCCTTTTAACACAGAAACTCCCACTTTTATGAATAGTTTATCTAAGACACAGTAGGGAAAATTGCTTTTAAAATTCATTCTAGGGGCCGGCCGCATAGCCCAGTGGATAAGGGCGCCGGTATACCACATAGGAGGCCCCGGGTTCGGTTCCCGGGGACCTCTCCTAGTGGGCAGACCGCCTTGAGAAGGGCAAGCCTCCATGGGCGGGCAGAGCCGCTGTGGGCAGGGCAACAAGCTGCCACGGACAGGGCAAAGCCACCACGGGCAGGGCAGGTCACCCGTGAACGGAGCGCAGCTAGCCACCCGCAAACTGAAGCAGAGCCGGCCGTGAATGGAAGCAGAAGCCGCCCACAAGTGGGGCAAAGCCACCGGCACGGTGACTGGTCTTGGCGTGTCGCCCAGCGGGGAGGAGACAAAGCAGACAGAGAGGAACGCAAGAATGGACACACAGCAAGAGCAAGCAGAAACGGGGGTGTGGGGGGGGGAATATGTAATAAATAAAAAATAAATCTTTAAAATTCATTCTAATGTTAGTTAATCTTACCTTTTCTAATTCTTCAGCTAGGCTGTTTCGTATTGCTGCCTCTTTTAAACCAAAAGCAATAAACTTAGAGCTGTTAATCATATACCAGCATAGTAAACAATACCATTTTATGACAGAAAAGTGTTCGTTCAGTTTATTAGAAAATGAATTGTAATTTATTAGCCTTATCATTTATTGGAATTTTTTTCCTTTTATGACTGTGTTAATACACCAAAAGTTAACATCTTTTGAACTTTCTACAAAGTGTTGAAGAGTTGTCTGAACAGGCATTTCAGAGTCCTTTTGATTTGGGCAACATCAATAATAGGCTGTACTAAAGTGACCTTTCTTATACAGAAAGGTCACTTGTTTTTGGTACTGTCTACCAAAAACAAGTTACATTGTATTAATGAAGAATTCACTTACAAGTTTTAGCAGATATAATTTATTAGTGTTGATGGTTTTGTTTTCTTTATAAAACCCCCTCACCTAGAGTGAGCCCTCACTTTAAGGTTGAGTGCTGATTCAGTATCAGCTCCACTTATAGCTCCGTAAGTTACACTGTAGCTGCTGCAAACAAAGCCACGCTGAGAAGCTGAAATTGGGCATGATTTTTGTTTGCTTTCTACTAACTAACCTGCCCACCCTCCATCCCAAAATTGTACCCCATTCATGTTCTAATAACAGTCAGGAAGACAGTCTCACCTGAACCCTGTTTGACTGAATGGATTTTTCATTGTTTTTCTTAAATGCCTTCGCTTCAGAGGCTATCAACTGCTTAAATGCAGCCATCGACATTTACACAGACATGGTAAGACATTGCATTGCTTGAGCGGCTGTGGGGTGGAATTTTTGAGATGGCATAGAGTTGTTTTTTCATTCATCCCCAAACTGATTGGCTTTCAAATAGATTTTTTTAAAAAATGGTGAATGGCTCTCCTTTGTTCCCCCTGCCCAGGGAAGGTTCACAATTGCGGCCAAGCACCACATTACTATTGCTGAGATCTATGAGACTGAACTTGTAGACATTGAGAAGGTAAGCATTTGGTACGATTTCTCATAAACTTGATGTGTGTCTGCCTGGTAAATGGACTCAGAGAGCCCTCTCCTTTTCAGGCAGAGTGAGGGTGCAGTGTGACCATGGCTGACTGTACGTGGGGGCCTCGGGAGGTTTTCCTAGAGTAAGTTTTGTTGTTTTCCTCAAATGTCTAAGACATGATAGTTGGTTAAAGATTTACCAAACCCCACCAGTTGTTTCTACTTTGATTCATGTCAAAACATCGAGATTGGCAAAAGAATCTTCAGGTCCATCACCAAGGACTCTGAGATCTTGGGAAGAAAGCTTAAGAGCTGTGGGCATGTTCATTCCTCTTAAGGCCCTGACCTTGGGGAAGAAGGGAGGTGAACACTAACTTGGGCACCTTTGTGTTTCCCTTGGGTCTGGCTTTCCGAGCTGTGGTTTATGGTAGCAAACAAGGAGAATGAGGCAACACTGAGAACCTACCATTTCCCAGGCTTCGTACTTGGTGGCAGTCCATGAATTTTGCTGCATTTCACATAAAACACTGAGGCTCTTTAGAAGTGTGGGAACCAGGGCTCAGGAAGATTGCATTGCCTGGGATCACTCAGGTTGGAACCAGTGGGTCTGACTGCAGAGCTGGCCCTAGCACTTGGGCTTTCTCCTGTTTCACCCTGTCTCAAGAAGGAATTGCTAACAGGGGTGGCTTGGACATTTGTTAGATTTCAGAGTCTCTCTCAACTCAGATTTGAGACAAATGTTCATATAAAACTGTCCTACTGAGACTGTGGATGACAGCAGGTATGAATCAGAAAAAGAAACAAGAGTAGAGATGCCTGATAATTGTTGTCAGTTCCAAATCCTTAGCATGCTCATGAGAGATTAAAATGCCAACTTGTCAGAATGGGTCATGTCATTCCCTATTTCTCCAGCAGTGTGGGACACAGTTATCATTCTCTCCTCTTCCTTGTTTCACTCTTCAGCACCTGGGATGCTGCACCTGCCTGGTTTCCTGCCACCTCACTGATTGCTCTCTCTCGGCTCCTTTATCAGTTCCTTTAGTGTGGGGGAGCCCTCAGCTTTGTTCCTTGACCCTCTTCTTTTGCTTTATACTCTCTCAGCCTCACAGCTTTAAATGTCATCTATGTGACTTGGCAAGTCTAGCTGCAGCCCCGAGCTCTCTCCAAACTCCAGATTCTGCTATCTACTGGCCTGCTGCCATTTCTACTTGCATCTGTGGGCCAGCTCAGACACAGCCTGGTACTGAACCCTGGTCTCCCCTCCTGCCAGGCTCCCCTCTAGGCCCTCAGACACCTTTGCCTCCTCTCTTTCTCCACATACAACCTGTCAGTAATTTCTGTGGGCTCTGTACTCAAAAGGGCCCAAACGTCAACTCTTCTCACTGCCTCATTGTCCCTTCAGCTCACACTTGATCTACTGTTCTCCACCCCAGAAGCAGCAGAGCAGCTGGAGTGAACCCTGTAAACAGTAAATCAGCTCTGTTTCTCTACTCCTTACAGCCTGGCATTGGTTCCGTGCTTCACTCAAGAGCAGCCAGAGCCTTGCATATGGCCTGCAAGGCCCCACTCATGTACCCCTGCCCTCCCCTTTGGGCCTCTCCTCTTACACTTCTTCCTTTCCTTACTCTGCTCCAGCTGCCCTGGCCTCTTTGCTCTTTACTCCTTGTCACACTTGCCATATGAGCTCCGGCCTGAAAAGCTCTTCCCCAGATGGCCACATGGCTAACTCCCCATGACTGTCAAGTCTGTGTGCTTAGCTTCCCCATGTTCTTCAAGTCTTTGCTTAATCACCTTTCTCATGAGGCCCACAGTGACCACTTAACTCTCCACCCCTTTGAGGAATCCCCATTCAGCTCTTTCTTTCTTTCA
>PVKH010034487.1:0-11861 GCA_004027955.1 Chaetophractus vellerosus
GACTTCTTCTCTACCCATACTTATTCCTTTTGTCTTCCGTAAGCACCTCGACTGGTCTTGGTTCTTTGCCTGTGGAGTAACCCAAACTTTTGTTCCTGAAGGTTCTGGGCCATGGTTATTCCTGCCTGTATTGGGTTGTTGCAGTTTTCCATCGACTTTAATCACAGGGCATGGCAGAACTGAGAGACGTCCTATAAAATCTCCTTTATCCCAGGCAAACTCTTCTTTTCCTCTACCATGTAGTATCAATCCCACTTCTCCCTTGATAATCAGGATTAATCACCCTAGCCAGTACAATAATTCCCTTTATTGCCTATTGATTCAGAGGTATAGGAGCCTAAAGTGGCCAGGTGGCAATCTTAATTTCTAGTTCAAATGAATCATTGCTGTGTCTCCTGGTGGAAGCACTCCTTCTTTTGGACCTAAGACCTATAGAGCAGCAGAACTTAAGGTTGCAAGGACAGGAAGCAAAAGTTTTTCTAGTGGATCACTAGAGGTGATAGTGAATGGTGCCACTTTCGTTTCTACCCCTTAATACCTGGACCTGTGAAACCTGGCTATGGGAGAAAAACACCAGAAAGAGGATAGTGTATTAAAGCATATCAAACTCCTGGAGAAAATTGTCCCAGGATTTAAATGTGCAAGGTATTGCCACTCAGTTGGCAATGTAACTGAGTCTTCAAATGGCTGTTCCACCATTCTATCAAGCCAGCTGCTTCAGGATGACGGGAAATATGGTAAGAGTTTCATGAGCACGTGCCTTTCCTATACTTCATATGCTGTGAAAGGGATTCCATGATCAGAAGCAATGCTGTCTGGGATACCATAATGGTGGAGAAGGCATTCTGTAATCTATGGGTTGTAGTTTTGGCAAAAGCATTGCATACAAGGAAGGCAAATCCATATCCAGACTACGTGTCTATTTCAGTAAAAACAAAATGTTGTCCTTTCCATGATAGAAGTGGTTCAGTGTAAATAACCTGCCACCAAGTGGCAGACATCACCTCAGGGAATGGTGCCATATTGGGGACTGAGTGTTGATCTCTGCTGCTGGCAGATTGGGAACTCAGATCAGATTCGCCCTGATGAGTAGAAATCCATATTGCCTATGAATAACCTCCATCCCTACCACCATGGCCATTTTGTTCATGAGCCCATTGACAATGACAAGAATGGCTAGGGAAGAAGCCAAATGGTATCCACAGTGTGGGTCACCTTATCCACTTGATTATTAAAATCTTCCTCTGCCGAAGTTACTCTCTGGTGAACATTCACAAGAGACACAAATATCTTCATGTTTTTTGCCCACTTAGAAAGGTCTATCCACATACCTCTTCCCCAAATCTCTTTGTTATCAATTTTCCAATCATGTTTCTTCCAAGTCCCTGACCATCCAGTCAAATCATTGGCAAAATCTTATGAATCAGCATACCAACATACCGCTGGCCATTTCTCCTTCCAAACAAAATGAATAACCAGGTGACTACTCAAAGTTCTGCTCACTGTCAGATGAGATGTCCTTCAGGGACATCCCAGAAAGGGGCTGTAGTGCTGCAGCTATCCACTTTTAGTGGACCTCTGCATATCCTGTAGAACCACTTGTAAACCAGGCAGGAGTGGGGCCATTGGCATTTGAGCCACTTCCTCGTGTAACTTACTTATGCTTTCAGTGCCTGCTTGAGCCAGCTCTTGTATATACCATTTCCATTTTATGACGGTGTGCTGGGCATACCCACTTTAAGGTTTGGTGGGTCAGACAATACCCAGTTCATGATAGGTAACTCAGTTCTCCTGGTAACTTAGTGACCCGTGGTTAAGCATTTGGTTTCCTCTAAGTCCCAGTAGCAGGCCAAAGTCTGTTTCTGAAAAGGAGAGTAGTTATCTGCAGAGCTTTGCTCTAAAGTCCAAGGGTCTGCATGGTGATTCTGCTATAGAGTCCTGCTCAAAGGTCCATTTGCCACTGAAACTTCCAGCACCATTGGATCTGTTGCATCATATGGCCCAAGTGGCAGAGCAGCTTGCTCAGCCAGCTTAGCCCTGTTGCAGAGGCTCCTTTTGTTCTGCTCCCTACTCAAAACTATCAGCTTTTAAGGTCACTCAGTAAATGAACCATAGTGACATACCCAATTGAGGAAAACGTTGCCTCCAAAATCCAAAGAGGCCCAAAAGGCATTGTGCCTCTTTCTTGGTTGCAGGAAGGGCTTAATGCAACAACTTATCCTTCACTTTAAAAAGACTATCTCAACATACTCCACATCAATGGATACCTAGAAATTTCAGTGAGGTGGAAATTTCAGACCCTGAATTTTTGTTGAATTTATCTCCCGCCCTCTGACATATAAATGCCTTAACAATTATTCTAGCATAGTTGCTACTTTTTGCACACTAGGTCCATTCAGCATATTGTCATAAATATAATGTACCAGTATGATGCTCTGTAGAAGGGAAAGGTGATCAACGTCCCTGTGGACTAAATAATTACATATGGCTGGAGAATTGATATACCACTGAGGTAAGACATTGAAAATGTACTGCTGAGCTTGCCAGCTGAAAGCAAACTGATTCTGGTGGTATTTACTAAAATAACATGCATTGGAAAGAAATCACTTGCCAGATCAATAGCTGTATACAAGGTGCCAGGGGATGTGCTGATTTGTTCAAAAAACAATACCACATCTGGAACAGTAGCTGCAATTGGCGTCGCCACCTGGTTAAGTTTACAATAATCCACTCTCATCCTCCAAGATCCATCTGTTTTCTGCACAGGCCAAATAGGAGAGTTGAATGGGGCTATGGTGGGAATCACCACCCCTGCATACTTCCAAGTTCTTGATGGTGGAGATAATCACTGCCATCCTTGCAGGAATATGGTATTTCTTTTCATTTACTATTTTGCTAGGTAAGAGCTGTTCTAGTGGCTTCTACTTGGCTTTTCCTACAATAATGGCCTCAGTCAAGAAGTCAGGGAACCAATGTTGGGATTCTGCTAGTTGTTGATTAGGTCTATTCCAATTATGTGTTCCAGAACTTGGGAAATAACCACAAACTGGTCTGGGGACCCACTGGATGCATTGTGAAATGGACCTGATCTAAAACTCCATTGTTCACCTGACCTCCATAAGTCCCTCCTCTGACTGATGAAACACAATATTTTGTGTGTCCTGGAATTAATGTCAGTTCATAGCTTATGTCTAATAATCCCTGAAGTGTCTTGTCATTTTCTTTTTCTCAATGCACAGTCACCCTAGTAAAAGGATGTAGTTTCCTTTGAGGAAGGCTGGGAAGAAGATTAACAGTATAAATTTTTGTCAGTGTAACAGGGTCCTTCCCCAAGGGGACTGGATGTCCCTTCATTCTAGGGCCTTTGGGCCTGAAAACTTTCTCAGGTCTGGGAACTGATTATGTAGCCATGACTCTGTTTTTGTAATGCAAGTCAGACTTTTGTTCACTTGACCTAGAACTCTTCTGCTTGTACAGATGAATTAAGAATTTAATAGACTGCCCATCTATTTTACTTCTAGGTATCCTATGATTGATAGCCAATGACACAGATCTGTGCAAGTAAGACTATTTTGATAATTGCTTTGAGTCGGCTGTCCTTTGTGACTCCACACCCACCTTGTCTTTGGCGATTAAGTGCTGCCACTTGGCTCCTGCAAACCTGGGATCTGGTCATCCCCATTGTGTTTAAGGATCCCAAGTCAATGACAGCAGTTCCCACAGTATTATCTGATGTACCGAGAAGAGCAACCACAGAGCTCTTCAAGGATGTTGGAGTTAGTCTCACAAATTTATTCCTCATAGTTCTGGTAAAAGATGTGCTCTGGACATTCCTGGGGTAGGTGAGTAGTTCTTACATGTCAAATCTACTCTAATGTTCCAATATCTCTAATCCTTTGGGTACCCTCATCTACTTTATACCAGGGAAGTTCTGGCATTTTGACTTCAGGCAACATAGGCCATCTTATGGTCTACGCTTCAGCCAGTCACTGAAACAAACTGTTAGAGCCATTTCTTACTTCTCAAGCTATAACACCAAATCCAGAATTTCTGCTTAGTGGGCCCCTATCAATAAATTCAGCCCCAATAAAATAAAATCAAAAAAATAAAAAAGTAAAATCAACCTGACCCAATGCTATATTCCTTCCACCATTATCCCATACCCTTAATATCCATTCCCATACATATCCACCTTATATCTGTCTATACAAATTGGGAACATCATGCAGGTTTTTGTTTGTTTGTTTGTTTTTAGTATAGCACCCCTCCTCATGGGTAACACTTTGTATCTCACCTTTCAGGGACTGTTGGGACTTCAACTAGTGATAAGTCTAGAAGAAAAGAGAGGTGATGGGGGTGGGTCAAGAGAGAAATTAGCAGTATCTTGCAATCCAACTACCTCAGGGCATTCTATTAGAGTTTCATCTGGTGAAACAGGGTTAATCTCTTCAGATGGAGGAGTGAGGACTGTTTCTTCAGTGGAGGCAGTTACAGGTTTATCAGGCACAGTAAAGTTAATCTCTTCAGGTGGTCAGGGCAGACTGGAGGTCAGGTGGCTGATTCCTCAGGATAGACTGTTAACAGGTTTATCTGGCAAAGAAGACTCAGCAGAATCTAGGGTTTCAATGTCCCCATCATCATCATTATCAGCCCATATGTCCTCATTTCAATTTTCAGGATCCTATTCCCTTCCAGTTAACAGCAGACACCCTGCAAAGTTGAGAATTCAATTTATGTTGTAATTCATCCACTCATACAATGAGACTCTCAGTCTGGTGTTCAGAAATCTCAAGTTTGTAGCTACATGAAATAAGAATTTCTTTCCGGGCACATATAGAAACTTTCATGTCCTTCATGTGGTACTTGAGCTGGGAATTTGAAGCCTTGAGTTCATCCCTTTCTTTAACAACTGTGTTTAGGAGCATCCAGCTACCATCATTATACTTGTAGCTCCATGAAACTCTGTTAAGGTATCAAATACAATTTTCACCCAGAGCCTTGCTTCTTATAACCATTTCAGTATACAGTGGTGATATTTTGCATATCTCTCTTGCAAGTTCATGCCATGGACTCCCAGTGCCATCTTGATCACTGGAAAGTCATTATTGCCTTTTAATGTAATTCTATTAGAGAACCAATTCCCAAAACCCCAGAGCCAACACAGAAATCTCATTATTAAGATTCTGTTCTCAAGAACCACTCTTGGTATCAAAACCTGCATTAGTCAGGTTTTCCCAGACAAACAGAATTGACAGGATAAACATATCTTGAAAATATGTATTAATATTGTGATATTTATTATAGGAATTGACTCATACAACCATGGAGATTAGCAAGTCGGAATTCCATAGGGCAGGCTGCAAGTTGAGAACTTAAATGAAGGTTTCTTTGAATTTCCCAGGAGAAGCTGGCTGGCTGAAGTAGAGACAAATTTTTCTGTTTGACTGCTGAATCATTAGTTATCTCTTTAAGGCCCACAACTGATTGGATGAGACTTTTCTCATTGCTGAAGACAATCTATTTTGTTGATTATAGATGTAATTAGCCATAGAGACAATCAAATGACTAATGTTTTAAATCCATGAAATACCCTCATAGTATCAATCAAGTCATTGCTTGAACAAACCTTTGGACACCATCACCTAGCCAAGGTGATAGATGAACTGAACCACCACAGTTGGTATCTGAGTCTGTTCACCATGTGTGCTGGACTTTAGTCAACCTGGCACCCGTGCCACCTCCTTATAAGTTCTCCACTCTATCACAGAGGAGAAGCCAGGGGCACATATTCCAGAATGCTTCCCAAGATGATTCTGATTTAGGATTTGCCAGAGATAAGCACTCACTCAAGATTCTGAAGATTAAAGAGCAGGAAAAGCCAGATTCTCTGGAGGCAGTTGTAGCAGACATGAGCATCAGGTGAAATTCGTAGCGGCTTCCTGACCATTCTTAGGAACCAACTGCTTCAGTGCTTTAAGTGGAGACCTTCAGTGTTGGCTTCTGTGACCTTTAGGGTGGCTTTTGGTTCTTTCAATCCCCAGTTCTTCCACCAGGTATATGATACCCTAATTTCAATGCCTGAAATACATGGGTAGCTTCTGGCTTCCTGACTGAACCCTTGTTAACACAGTATGTTTCTCAGAAAAGCAAAACACTTCATGGGGCAGCTACTTTCTAGCTATTCCTTTAAGTGCTTCTTTTACAAATCATAAATGTTGAAATGGGAAGAGATCACTGAGATTATCAAAATTGATAGTTCCTAGAAATTTGGATTTCACTGACAAATAAAATTTCAAAAGTGTGGGACTAACATAGAACTGGCAACTTTTATTTTATCAATAGTTATTTTATACATTTTCAAACTACCATTTTCATTTTTAATAGAAAGGTCATTTAACATCTGTCCCCCCAAAAACAGAATATAATATCAGTACAAAGGACAGCATTGTAAAGTGATTATATTTAGCTTTATAAAAAGTTTGCTGCAACTTGTTTATTTTTTCACATTTTTCACCTAGTGAAAAGCCACTGGTCCTTAAATTGGAGTTTCGGTGTTGCTGATCTATGCCAAAGCCTTCATTTTACAGATAAGGGACCCAAATCCAGTTAAGTTAAGGTACTCCTTAACAGATAGCTTATTCGAGGCAGAGCTAAGACAAGGTCTCAGATTTCCTAATTTCTAGAGTAGGGTTTCTCAACCTTAGCAACATTTGGGACAGATTCATTGTGGGGAGTTGTACTGACTACTACCCCCTAGATGCCAGTCGTGTTCACCCAGTCATGACAACCAAAAATGTCTCCAGGCATTGCTCAATTTCCTCTGGGCTAAGAGACTTTCTTCCATGCTAAACTGCTTGTGAATTTATTTTCATTTGCATCACCAACAGTCAAATGGTTAAAGAAGCAATCTAAAAAATACTAGTTATCTTTCTTTTAACTGAAGGTAAAGCAAGGAGAAAACGTTTGGGGGTATATGATAGTAGAAAAGTCATGTTGGGTATATACAATGAATATCTGGGACATACCCAAGGGGGTTTCCTTGGGAAATGATATTAACACTATCACAACTGATAGATTAATACACTTTAAAGCAGGGGTTCTTAACCAGGGGTCCACAGACCCTGTTTCGGTCAGCCACAGGAGTGCCTTTTGAAATACACCAAAATTGGTCGGTCTTTATAAAAGGTATTTATTTGGGGTAGTAGCTTACAGTTACCAGGCCACAAAGCATACAGTTCTTCCCATACCAAAGTCCATGTGTTGGAGCAAGATGGCTGCCGACGTCTCCAGGGTTCAGCCTTCCGGGTTCCTCTGTTCCCGGGGCTACGTTTCTCTCTGGGCTTAGCTTCTGCTTCCACTACAAGTTCAGTTGTAGACCATGAGGTTCTCTGCATTGCGTCTCTCCACAAGGCCAGCTGTAGACTATCCGGCTATTGGCTCACTCCAACATCAGAACTGCTTCTCAAATCTGCTTCTCTAAATCTCTTCTCTCAATCTCTGCTGCCTAGCCTTTATACTTGAGACCACACCCACCGAGGGGCGGGGCCCAACACCCTCCTGACGTGGCCCAGTTAATGCCCTTATCATAACTTAATCACACCCAGATGAACAGAATAGTTTACAAGAATAATCCAATTTATATTTTTGGAATTCATAATTAAATAAAACTCTGAAACCATTGCAGACCCCTTCATGGAAAGATTTCAGGGGGGGCTGTGAGCTTGAAATAAAAAAAATCAACTCAATTTTTTCTCTGACCTCCAACGTTGAGTGTCATAATACTATCTGTTACTACATTCTCAGAAGGGGTCCTTGGTTTTCACCTGACTGGCAAAGGGGTCAGTGGAACAAAAAAAGGTTAAGAAGCCCTGCTTTAAAATAATAGCTGCTCTTTATTGAATGTGCTGAGCTGGCATTTTGCATATATTATCTCATTTTTTTTTTCTACTCAACAAGTCTGCACAGCAGATATTTACATCGCCCATTTTATGGAGGTAGAAACTGAGGCTCAGATAGATCAAATTTCACCAACCTGGAAAGTGGCAAGTGAACCTGGATCTGCCCAGCACTTTCTACTGCTGCCTATTCAGGTGAGCCACAAGTTTCAACAGGAGAATCAGGTTTGATCAGGTATGCTTAGTCAAGAAATTAAAGGAAGGTTGATGGAGCTTGGGGACCTATTGGCACCACAGTTTCTGGACTCCCAAAGAGGCTTCTGGAATTCCAAATGTCTTTCCAGTCTTTTCTTCAATTGCTCTCCTATGATGTCTTTCTCCAGCTGAGAAGTCTTCTTCTGGTCCCCTTGGAAACACATAAATTTCCACCCTCCCACTTTATTCATGCTGTTCCTTTCACTTGAAATGCTGATCTTTTCACACACCCTAAGTGTGTGAATCCTGTTCTTGAGGATCAAATTCAAACCCCACCTCTCACAAGAAATTTTCCTGGGTCAAGCCAGCCTTTTTGCAAAATCTTTTCAGACCATGCTGCTCATATAACTCCAAGTACTTATTCCACTTGTTGTTGCTTGTATTTTTTTTTTAACCTGAATTTATTATAGGTAGAGACAGCCGGACATACACTCCTGGATTCAAGGGCCTAGGAGCTTTGATTCAGGTCTTGAGTCTACCACTTCTGAGCTGCATGATCGTGACTGTCATTTAACTTGCCTCGTGTGAAATACGGGAATAAATGTACTTCCCTTCCCTGTTGCTATTAAGGATCAAATAAGAGGGTAGATCCGAGTCCTTTACATTTTGCAAAAGTCTTCACAAAGGTTTCTATTATGATGATTATTATGCTTAAAACTATTCCTACACTGCTTAACATATACATTGTCAATAAATACTTGCAGATTTATTGATTGGAGCAGTCTCATTGGCGAATGTGCTATGCATTGGCAGGATGAGATCAGGAACTTGCAGTCCTGGAAATGACCTCAGGTTCCCTGCACTGGGGTAATGCTGGTTGCTAAGGATTCAGAGTGCTTATGTATAGAAAAGATCGTGGGGTGCTGCATTCGTTTTCTAAAGCTGCCATAACAAGAACCACAGTCAGCAGAAATTTATTCCTTCATAGTCCTGGAGGCTAAAAGTCCAAAATTAAGGTGCTGGCAGGGCCATTCTCTCTCTGAAACCTGTAGGGAAGAATCTTTTCTTACCTCTTCCTAACTTGTGCTTGCCAGCCACCCTTAGCATTCCATGGCTTGTAGCTGCATGACTCCAGTCCCTGCCTCTTTGTCTTCCATTTTCTTCTCCTTTGTGTCTATTTCTGTGTCTTTTCCTCTTCCTATAAGGACATATAACCACTATCTTAACCTAATTAAATATGCAAAGAACCTATGTATTAGTTAGGGTTCTCTAAGGAAACAGAACTGACAAGAGATACCTGTAAATAGTATAAGACTTTATTAAATTGTCTCACACAAGCATGGGGAGGCATGAGTCCAAATTCCGTCAGGCAGGCTGCAAGCCAGGAACTCTGATGAAGGTCCTTGATAAATTCCTCAGGTGAGGCTGTCTGTCTGAAGTAGAATGGGAATTCTCTCCCTGACTGCTGAAATTGCTTCTCTTTTTAAGGCCTTCAACTGATTTGATGAGACTTCTCCCTTTGCTGAGGGCAATCTGCTCAGTTGGTTGTAGATGTCATCAGGCATAGAGGCCATCAGCTCACTGATGATTTAAGTCCAGGAAATGTCCTCACAGTACAGTTAGGTCAGTGCTTGCTTGACCAAACAACTGGGCACCATCACCTGGCCAAGTTGACACATGAGCCTAACCATCACAATCTATTTCCAACCAAACCACATTCACAGGCAATAAGGGTTGGGACTTCAACATATCTTTCGGGGGGATAAAATTTAACCCATAATAAGGACTTTGGTGGGCAGAATTCTAGGTTGACTCCCAATGAGTCACATCCTTGTATAATCCCCTAGCCCTGTGTAGGGTTGGAAACTGTGACTCACTTCTAGCTAATAGACTATGGCAAAGGTGACAGAATGCCACTCCAATGATTGTTACATTGTTTGAGTCCATCCTAGCAGACTGGAGTGAGAGATTCTCCTGCTGACTTTGAAGAAGTGAGCTGCCATACTGTGAGAGGGTCTATAAGAGCCCCAAATGGCAAGGGACTCTGGAGGCCTCACTCTATCACTCTGTGTTTGAAAATCAGCTGTCTGGGCTCTTTTAGAAGGACCTAGTCTCAGAGTTTGCCTGCTGTTTGAAGAGTGAATCATGTACTCCACAAAAGACATATTCAAGTCTTAATCTGTGTTTCTTCGGGTATGAACCCCGTTGTAAATAGGACCTTTGAAAATGTTATTATTAGTTAAGGTATGGACTCCTTTGTGATAGGATCTTCAAAGATCCTATTTAGATGAGGCCAAACAGAATCAAGGTGGGCCTTGGTCCATATGACTGAAGCCCTTTTAGTAAAGGAAATTCTTATGTAGAAGATATTAGAAGCCAGAAGTCAGAAGAAAGCCAGAGAGGAGAGAGAGGCTGCCATGTGTCAGAGGCAGGGATGCAAGCTGAGGAACCCCAATGCTTGTGGCAAGCCGGCACCAGAATACTACGGACTCTGGGAGAAAGCACGGCCTATTGAGAACTTGATTTTGGACTCCTAGCCTCCAAAACTGTGA
Organism: Chaetophractus vellerosus; assembly: GCA_004027955.1. NCBI lineage: Eukaryota > Metazoa > Chordata > Mammalia > Cingulata > Chlamyphoridae > Chaetophractus > Chaetophractus vellerosus. The sequence continues at coordinate 10,643 of PVKH010034487.1, forward strand.
GCCAATAAATTACTGCTGTTAAGCTGACCAGTGTGTGGTATTTGTCATAGCAGAGCTGGCAAACTAAGACACACCACATCCTTATTCACCACCCCAGCACAGAGATGGCTCACTTACAGTAAAAGTCAAACTTTGGAAATTTGGTTTCTGACTGCAATTCTTTCCCTAGCATCTCTTTCCAATCTACACCTGAGATGGGGGGTGGCAAGGACTCTGTTCTCTTACTCTTTCCCTTTGCCAGTCACTTCCTGTCTCCAGAGCATTATGGCTCACTCTTGCAGCTTGGAGAAGATGGGCTCAATGGAAGCATTTAACAGACAAGGAAACTGAGGCTCAGAGTAGTGTCGAACGTTGTCTATAGTCACACATCTGAGCAGGCAGCAAAGTGGGACCTCAGACTTCCAACCCAGCCTCATCCTGCCAAGATACCACCCTAAGGCCAAATCAAACAGGCAAGCAGGGACTGGTTGATGGAGGACATCCAGCCATACTCAGCTGGTGTTACAGTTTCTGCAAATATGGACTCATACTATAAATATTGATATCACCTAGTCCAAATTAGGGCTTGTGATAGGTGTTGATTCAGTGTTGAGAAGGGGCTGGGAGAAATACAAAATGATGTTCAAAGACATTTTTGTTGGTTCCACTACTTGAAAGCAGATGGTGTAAAATAGCTCCAAAACGGTTCAAAATGTGTGTCTGGTCAAAGCGCTTCCTAAACTCCTAGTACACAGCTGCAGAGAGAGAACAGCAGGAGGCAAGAGGAGTTTAGACACTCCCAGGGGGATCCTAGAGTCCAATTTTTCAGGGGTTCTGAGGTTGGCGGGGGGAGGTTGAGGCTGTCAGCAATAGCCCTTTCATTTAGGTTTGCTTAGTACTCATAGTTAGGCTGACAGGAAATAAATTTAGGAAGAAGAAAATTATTGCAAAAGAGCTGATAACTCCTGAGGACTCTGGGAAAGCCTAGGAAATGTGGGAAGGTCTCTCATGAAGGATGCTGCTGACGGCAGCATGGGGCCTCCAGTTGCCACAACAGTTTTAACATCGCCAGTTGGATGCATGAACAAATTGGAGGCCTCTCAGCATGTGGTTCAAATTCTTCCCTCCATGTCTGGCAGAGTAGGCAGGCCCATCAAGCCAAAGGTTTAGACCTGGGGATAAATGAAGATATCTGAAGGCAGCAGAATAACGCACAAGAAGTGCTCAAGCAAACAGGGCT